>JAOYSI010009414.1:0-10923 GCA_025775065.1 Hiodon alosoides | reverse complement strand
GTCTCTCACAGTTGAAGTGTACCTATGATAAAAATTACAGACCTCTACATGCTTTGTAAGTGGGAAAACCTGCAAAAACGGCAGTGTATCAAATACTTGTTCTCCCCACTGTACATGTTGAAATTGCTTACTGCATCATTACATAACAATGTAACATTAGCATTTCAGAACTAAGCAATAACTTGTCTTCCACTCTTCTCAACAGACCTTAAGAACATTATACTGCAAATTGTATATACAGCTCTGGGAAAAATTAAGCGACCACTCCAAATCTTTCTTAAATCAGCTTCTCTACATGTATGGCGGCCATTTAGTTCCAGTGTCTGTTGAATTCCAACACATGCACACCTCATTCTACTTAATGAGGTACGGATTAGGTGATCACCTGAAACAAATCTTAGTTAACGAGGAAAAGAATGAAACCACTGCTGTGGTCATCACTATTTTCCTCTTGCAATAGGAACAGCTGGATGCTGAAAACATTGCTAATAGTGCCTCAGAACTCATTTGAATAAAAAAATTACTTAGTTTTTCAAAATTATTGACTATGCCAAAAGAGTTGAAAAGAAATGTTTTGAGCGAGGAAAAGAAGGGTTACTGGCAGAGGGATACAGTGAGCGTCAGGTTGTTTCCATCCTTAAAATTTCAATGACGATGGTTCATAAGAACAAGGTCAAGCAGCCAACATTGGGGACAACGGAGCTGTCCTTAGAGGACTGGAGTAAGGTCATCTTCTCTGATGAGTCCAATTTTCAGCTTTGCCCAACACCTGGTCGTCTAATGGTCAGACGGAGACCTGGAGAGGCCTACAAGTCATGGTGTCACGCACCCTCTGTGAAAATTGGTGGAGGATCGGTGATTATCTGGGGAAGCTTCAGCCAGTCTGGAATTGGGCAGGTTCGCCTTTGTGATGGATGCATGAATCAAGCCACGTACAAGGAAAACTTGCTTCCTTCTGCACTGACAATGTTCCCCAAGTCTGAGGATTGTTTTGGACAATGCTCCATGCTAAACAGCCAGGTCAGTCAGGGTGTGGATGGAGGACCACCAGATCAAGACCCTGTCATGGCCAGCCCAATCTCCAGACCTGAACCCCATTGAAAACCTCTGGAATGTGATCAAGAGGAAGATGGATGGTCACAAGCCATCAAACAAAGCCGAGCTGCTTGAGTGGCATAAAGTCACCCAACAGCAATGTGAAAGACCGGTGGAGAGCATGCCAAGATGCATGAAAGCTGTGATTAAAAATCAGGGTTATTCCACCAAATATTGATTTCTGAACTCTTAAAGTTAAAACATTTGTAGTGTCCCTCATGTGATGGTAAAGAAACTGATAATTTTGCAGTGGTGTCTTAATTTTTTCCAGAGCTGTATATATATATACTGCTCTGGATAATCCTTCCAATAATATGGCGGGATTAGTACTCCTGGGCTAAATTTCCTGGTCAATGCACGACTGGCCTGATGCACTGGCATGACCTGCTCCAAGCCCCGCAGGCCTGGTATTCACAATTACAGCTTTCAGTATCTTACAAGTTTCAGTATCTTGCTGGAAATATGGCACTGTAGTTGAGCTGGCTAATTTGTTCTTCAGGTCAGGTCAATTCCCATTTCCTGTGGCATTTTGCTTAATGGCTTGGGGAGCCATGTTTCAATGGTTCTGCTAGTGTGGCTTGTTATGGAATAAATCGGCCGCAATGGCTAAAAGGCTAAGAAAATGTATGATCTCTCCAAGGTATTCAGGTCAATGTGTATCTGTCACTGACCCCCTTTTGACCTTGCGTTTCCTATGCAACTCTTCTAGAGTACATGCCTCATGAACTCCAGCTCTGACATGCCAAAATTCACTGTTCACAGTTAGCTGTTTAGCTTGCAGTTTTTGAAATACTAGGTCTAGGCAGTGATTGTGCTACTCTTTAATACATTCAAAGACTAAACTAGACAATGATATAGTCTGATATTTTGTGCATAACTTGGATGCCTTCAACACTTGCTGTGCTGGTACATTTCAGCAGCTGACGTGACACCAAATAATAATCCCTTAAAACAATAGAGGCCTTTGTGAGTGAGGAACGTGGTCAATGCTTGTTGATTCAGATAATCAATTCAGCCTGGTGGTAACCTTAGCCCCTGTCATGTCCTACAAAAATTTCATAAATAGTGGGAATTAATTCACTCTGCTCACTCCACCCAGATACAAAATTCCTCTTTATTTTTTAGCACAAAAACTATTGGGAAGAACCATGGGATGGGCCTGCTGACGTCCTGACATGCTCTGCTGACGTCCTAACATGCTCTGCTGACGTCTATGTCCTTGAATATCTGCAGTTGTTCTTGAACTGACATCAATCTGTTGCCAAAAATCTTTTAATTCCCCTCAGCCTTCAAAACAGGATCTGTTTCCCTTTAAACTTTTCAACTTAGTTTTACTGTTGTATATTAGAGATGTGGAGTCAAATAGAGCAAGCAGTGGTAAATAAGTGTTTACTCTATTGCTGCATTGGAGCTAAGTTGCCCTCTGTGTTCGGATTTGTTCGTCCCAAAAACAATTCTCCATAATAACCATAAGAATTCACCTATCCATATTCAAACACAGGTGACAGCCGAAAAATCTGTCTTGTCAATGTGATGTATATTGATGTCGGGAGGACGTTGAACGACACACTCACTCTAATGGTTTCAACCGATTAATGCAGTGTTTTGGGGGGCTGTGGTACCTCGAACACCCTTGTTGTCCTCAATCTTCCCTCCGTCCCATCTCTGACCACCCAGCCACCATCCAGAAGCGACTAAAGAAGGAAAGGAAGGCCAAGCGGAAGCTTCAGGAGGCGCTGGAGTTGGAGTCCAAGCGGCGGGAGCAGGTGGAGCAGGCCCTGGAGCAGGTGGAGCAGGCCCTGGAGCAGACCGCGTCGCCCCATAGCCTTTGCACCAGCCTCAATGGTGCGTCCTATCCCTGCTCTCCTCTGCCACAACTGGGGCTTAATGTATGAGATCTGTAATATCAGGATCATATACTTTATACTGCTTATGTTACAGTTTCTCCACTCATGTTTGTATGTGCATACTGTTAAACTGCTGTTTCGCTTGCCAGCAAATCAAGGGTTCAGTGTCCATGTGAAAGTGAAATATCGGAGTGGAATTCTGGTCTGTTGGTAGAGAGACAGGTTGTATAGTAAGTCTAACAAGCTGCTTGTCTGAACACAGAGGCAGTGATTCAGGAGGCGGAACCAGAACTCAATGGCGGCTATCAGGAGACCATGGCCGCACCAGGTACTATCTACCTATCTACTTCTGTGCTGCAGCTGGGACCAAAACTGAGGTTGGGTGACTGCTCCAGGGTCAGGGACTACCGGCTGTCACTCGCGGCACCACAGCCTCATTGAGCTACCCCAGGGTCCCTCCCAGTAATGAGCTGGTGCAGTGAAAGTGCCTCCAGTTAACCCGTTTCCTCGTCAAATGGTCATCGCACACAGTGGAAAGAGGCAAATTCGGACTTTGGGTCAGAGATTGTTTAAAAATGTCTGCTGCTGCCATAGTGGTTAAGGTTTTAGGCTCCAGTCTGAAGAGGGCCAGTGCTGTTATCCCATTGGACTTAATTCAACATACAATAAAGCGCTCAAGGGTGTGCAAAATCTGGGACTGAAGCACTCAACCCCGTACTGCAACGGGTGCTACTCTGATCTTAGCTCCACATAGTTATCACTTTGGTCTGAGGCCACTGACAGGACGGGGTGAAGGGTTGCACACATGAATCCGCCTGCCACTGCCACAAAACATTGCCCCGTTCCACTCTGCTGCTGTATTCCCTTGAAGATCCTTAAATGATAAACCGATGTTATCTGTTTGATAAAAGTATTATATAAATGTGCTATCTGTAGTGTTTCTCATTTGATCGCAACCAGAAATAAATTGGACTGAGGCGCAGGAAAAGAGAAGTGGAACATTGTGATATTATCAGTTGTCAGACATGTGTTGTGTGGACTTTCAGCTCAGTGGGACACACAAAGCTTGTTTTCCATCATTCCATGTAGACATAGTGTGATGAAAGTTAATATCGCACAAAGAAAACGGCTGTTGAAGATTGCATGTTGTGAGTGTCAACCCACTGAAGGGTTTTACTTTCTACAGTCAGGTGCAAATTCAGTGTCGTAACCTGCTAATACAAGTGTCCTCCTATGCAACCAGAGTTTCTCCGGAGAATGGAAAAGAGGGAAATGGCAAAAGCCTGGCATTTAATCTGATTTATCCTGGATCCCATTTCTCACGTGGGGAAGAGGAAGACGGTGCACCCCAGTGCAGATAGCGCAGAGTTGAGCTTGGTGGAGCAGTGGAACTTCTACGCCAGAAGGTTGCTCTAGCGCAGAGTTGAGCTTGGTGGAGCAGTGGAACTTCTACGCCAGAAGGTTGCTATAGCGCAGAGTTGAGCTTGGCGGAGCAGTGGAACTTCTACGCCAGAAGGTTGCTCTACCGCAGAGTCGAGCTTGGTGGAGCAGTGGAACTTCTACGCCAGAAGGTTGCTCTACCGCAGAGTCGAGCTTGGTGGAGCAGTGGAACTTCTACGCCAGAAGGTTACTCTAGCGCAGAGTTGAGCTTGGTGGAGCAGTGGAACTTCTACGCCAGGTTGCTCTAGAGCAGAGTTGAGCTTGGTGGAGCAGTGGAACTTCTACGCCAGAAGGTTGCTCTAGACCAGAGTTTAGCCTGAGCTGCAGCAGATAAATATGCCACTTCGGAAAATGGGAAAAATTTAAAAAGTTTTAATTATGGATAGGAGGTATATGCTAATTAAGTCACAGCTAATCATAATGCCTGCCCAGACGCAGGTTACGTGAGTTTATCCTGGGGCTGGAATACTGCAGTTATTAAGTTTGGGATGTCACCGCCTTCCGTTGCGATAAAAAACCGATAGGATGTATTTTCCTTCAGAAGAAACGTGCTGTCCCATATCTTCAGTGCCTTTCCTGGGCGCATCGTTCCAGGATTCTACTCGAAAGGGGTCGATTGTGCCTTCCGTTGTGCATTGTATGAGCCAAAGGAATTCGCCAATAGTTCAAAAGCAACTAGACATATGGCTCCTACCAGAGGGGATTTCTTATAGTTCCTTCAACAAATAAAAGGTTTCCTTGCTTCTGAAAAAGCAGCACTCGGAATGTCTTTTTTTTCTGAACGTACTTCAGACCCCAGGGACACGCGGCCCAGCTCTGGTTTGTGACTTCTAGTGTATAACTGGGTACGGATACTGGGGGATCCAGTCAACCCTGCTCCAGAAGCTTCAAATAAACGCTTTACGCGTAAAAGCGGCATGCAATTGCAAATGTATATGATCCGAGGTACTGATAATTCTGATAGTCCTACCTCACAAGCCATGATCAATGGACATTCACGGAAAGAATGTGTCTCTCCTTAGCTGGGGTCGTGGTAGAAGAGAATGAGAAAAATCCTGTTCTCTGCTTTTAAGGAACAAAGTTGACCTGCCAATGGTTCTCTGTGACTGGGCGCTGGAGTTTGAAAGTACCGGCTAGGGGCCATGGCCAATGATGTCATTCCCTGGTGCCGGAGAGAGGGAATTGTAGTTTGTTGGGACTGTGCGTGGTCTGTATATATGCACACACACACACACACACACACACACACGCACACAAACACACTCCCCTGGCCTGGAAGCATTCTTTAGAAAACTCCTTGCTCCCAGCTCCCTCATTCTCTGATTCCTGTACTTGTTTACATCCTGAATACACATTAGCTCATCTGTTCAGACCTCAGGCTAACCCATCAAAATCTAAAGGCACTCAGTCACTAATTACCTGTTTCCTCATCATAATGAAGTGAACACCCCACATTGAGATTAAAGAGATTCAAATTCTACCGCAGTTCTCATTTGCTTCTATTTTATGTTTCATCTCTCCCCTCTTGTTGACAGCTAATACTGAATGATAAATCACCTGTAGTGCCACTTATGGAAATTAGATTAAAATAGTCACAAAATCTATTGGTTGTCTAGGAAATATGGTTTCACCACATGTATTATAAATGGAAATGTTCCTCTAGATTTTTCACTTTCATCAGATCTAAATGAACGTGAGTCCTGTGGACCGACATGATCAGGCATTCACCTCAATTCAAGCTGAGAAAGTCTGGGAATAGCAACTTAACAAAACGGCTGTGCTTTGGAGCCAGGGGTGATTTATGACACCTAAATTTATGGTACCTAAACTTAACAAATAGAAAGTAATGGCTAATATCCTCTGATGCAAAAATAAATACATGTCTACTCATTTAAGGATCTCTGGAAATAGATCTGAGCTTCACCACCAAGCAAGTGACATTCCATGGTACTGCCCATGTCCATGTGACAGTGAGGTTAGCTGAGGTCTGGTGATTTGGTGGAACCTATGTCATTGCTGTGTTTGTTAAAGGTGATAGGCAGTAGCATGATAGGTTGACAAAGCACAGTATTCAGATCCGGCCTTGAAGAAGTCAGTAATGATTTTACTGCTGTGTCAGTTAAAACTAAGTGTTTTTTGGAGGGACCTGTGATTTAAAAGTCCTGCATATTAGGAAAATAGCCTCAACGCAGATCATCTGTACCAATGGTCATAAGAGCATGCACTTTTTAAAAGTCACGCCTTTTGGCAAATTTTTGCTGACCTGATGTTAAACTCTATCCGTGTTTCTCCACAGAAAACAGAGTGTACATGAAGAATCCTATAATGTACTGAAGGGGGATCTTCGAGTTCCTCCAGGCCCTCTCCTGGGCTGAGGGCGCATAATGACCATCCTGCAGCTGAACACCTCCTGCCCTCAGGGACAGGTGAGGGTGTATGGCCCAACACATCGGGGAAGAGAGCTGGCAGGATTCGTATCTAGAATTCCAACTACAACTGTTGCTACAACAACCTGAAAGACCTCCTCTTTTGTTACTCTCCTCCCACGCTATTGTTTAGTCCAGCAAAAAAGGGGAGCTCTGGGCAAGAGAAGGACATTTTTTTCTCCTGGATTGCCCCTCAATTCTTGAAGCTGAACAGAGCAGACACCTGCTCCATGTTGGTCCCTGAGTTTCCCTGAGTGCCAGGTGTTTTTACACTATTTTTGATTCTGTCATTTTAGTATTTCCTTTATATCTCCTTTCCTGGCTTCATAAATACCACACAACAGTGACAGTGATCCTGGTAAAGTTCTCAAGATTAGTACAGGGGGGAAAAAACCCTGTAATCAAAGAACTGGCCAATAACAAAAGTGAAACAAGGGCTTTACCTATACCCAGTACCCACCCTGCTGTTTACCTGTCAAGCAAATTGAGTAAAACAAAAAAAAAGTATGAGAAATGTTTTGGTTGTATTTCTTTTCCCACTCCCTTCTTTTTTGGTTTTCGAAAATAATGAAGTCAAAATATTGCCTCGGTAGTTGATGATGAATCCTATGCCCCTTCTTTGCAGTGCCGTTTATGAGGTTTATTTTTGTTATTTTAACTCACTACTCTTAAGGATTAAAAGGATTATTTTCGGTATCAAACGTTTTAGCATAGCTTAGCATCAGCATCTCTATGGTACCTTATGTAGTTGGGTTCTCGACTAATCAAAAAAACCATTACACTTAAAAATATATATTTTTCCTTTCATGTCTGCTATTATGACATATATGGGTGCATTTTTAATAAAAAAAAATAATATGAAATTGAACAAAACTGAGGGAGTCAATTAAATACCACCCTGGTATCTAATGCAAGCATATGGAGAAGTGACAACGCATGAAAACGGCTCACACTAAAATGTCAACCTTTATAAACAAATCACAGCACATGATACTCAAAAGAACACATAGAATGGCCAAGTAGAATGGTCTTGGTTGGTGGTTTTCAGCACAGGAAAGTTCTTCCCTGACCCCAGAGACAATCGAGAGTACTCCTGTCTGGTAGACACATACAGAACAAAGCAAACAGTGAGGAGCTCAGTAGATAGTTTAGTGGCTTCAGTTCTTGTGGGAGGATCGTTACCCCTGATTCTGATTCCAATGCCAGGGAGAGGGGGGAAAAGCAGAATGAGGTTAGAAGCTAAAAGACAAGAGGAAGTGGAGTAAATAAATTCAGTGTTTGTATGACAATGTATGTAACCTCAGCAGCAAATACACCATGGCAGCATACAAAAAGTGATGATATGTGAAGGAAGGTAATATACCCATTAAGGTGATCAGAGTCTTTCCTGCCTCCTAAGAGCACAACCTGACCAATGGAGATTGGCCTTCTAATAGAGAGAATGCAGCAAGGAATTATCTTTGCAACTGAATATTAGATGGTCAAATTCCACCCTTTATGTCAGCACTCAAGATCGTTAAAAGACAATTTGAACAGATACATTTTTAACTTGTTGAGACCAGGAGATCATTTAAATACAAGGGCCCGAGACAATTTAGTGCCTTAAAACTGAAAAGTAACACCTTCAAGTCAGCATGGTGACCAGTTAAGTGATGCTAAGGCTGGCGTGATGTGGACATTTTTTATTTTTCTTTCGTTGAGATCTTACCAGTAACGTTTTTTTTTCACAGTCTGTGGGCTGCCTGAAAGGACGTTACAATAGTCGAGTCTACAGGTCACAAAAAATGCTGCTCCTGTTAATGTTTTAACATGGTGTAAAAATTAGAAATCTGGGTCAGCTGTCACCCCAAGATCTTTGATATGCAAAGTGGGAGGCACTGGAGTAGCCATCAAAACTCATGCATGCTTGGTTTGGGAGTGATCACATAGGAATTGGTATATTGGGGAAAACCCTGCGGTTTTCGTGGCTGCACTTTTTTATTAAACAATATTAAAAATGAAATGAAAAAATGTGAAATGAAGTGCAGTTTCTTCTTTGGGTTCCCCTCAAACGCAACAAAATAAAATTATAAAGCAAACAATAAACTAAGCATAACACCCTTGATGGGGACAACTAAAGTCAGTATAAATCAGCACATAATCGCACTCGTTTGTCGGTTTCATTCATTGGAGTCTTTGTCGCCACTGCAGCTGTCTTGCTCCGCTCTCCTGCCTCCAGCTTCCTTCATTGTTTAATATATAGGATCATTGGTGCCCCCTTTCCCTGGAACCAGGCTTGTTAACCCTGGATTCCACACGTGTCTGTGCAGCAGACACTTGTTATGCAGGATGGGGCGTGCTCCCCTTGCAGCAGCACGTGTTAGGGAGACTTTTGGCCCTGAATGTCCTTTCTGAGAGGGTGATTGACACCCTACGGAATGCTGAGGCAGTCTCCACTCATTTCCAGTATGGTTACTGGTGGGGGGTGTTCCATTAGTGGTGCAGCTCCTTGGCAGGTATTGCTATTGTCTCCCAGGACCAATTTTCTAGCAGAATGGTTTTTGACAAAACCTCCCTTTGAGCCCATGTGCTCAAAGCCTTTCTTTTAAGAGCCTTTCTGTTGGCAATCACTTTCGCTAAGCGAGTCAATGAGTTGCAGATGTTGTCCATGTCGAGAGCTTGCTTGCGACCTAAACCTGTCTTTTGACTGACGACAGTTTTAACTTTCCATACAAAGCAAGTGGAACTGGAAGCTTTCTTTACTCTACCTCTCCAATTGGACAGAGAGCATCTCCTTCACAGACTGTGCCTGGTGAGGGCGTGCGTGTATTATATGGATAGAACAGAGAGATCTCGGGTGGCTGTCCTGGGTGCTCACTGAGACTGTAGATGGAGTATCAGATCATCAAACTGCCTCTGCATAAGAATATTAGGGGCCATTCCACAAGGGAATAGGTCTTGGGAGTTATTTTGGATGGGAGTGTTGAAACCAATCCCTCCATCACTCAGTGAACACTGAGAGTGACTGTGCATGCGTGTTGTATGTGTGATGACAGGTTGGCTATACTTATACTTTAGCGATGGTTCATATCTCGTATTATAAAGGGAACGTGTTATTATCATAACCGTGGTCGCCACAGTGCCGTAGTGGCTCAGAACAAAAAAAGCTGAATGAATATGTGACCATGAGTGCTTTTCTAAGATTTACAACACAACATCAGATGTACTCTCTTGAGATATGTGCTGTCACTGCTCAGATATTTCTTGGTTCTTGGGGAAATAACCGATTAGTGATGGTTATCATTTCTATTTCAGGGAACCATAGTTATGATAATATGTGGTCTCTGCCTCAGCAGTCGAGAGGGAAGAAGATAAGCATGTCAGGGGATTAACTCACCCTCCGGCACCTGTTCAGCGACGCACTGTAGTTTTGACACCCTCCCTCGGTTGTCCAGGGCCCATGAAACTTGATGGCTGCCATTTTACTGGTGCTGTCTCCAGGTGGGAGGTGGGCCCAGGAGGGCATGGAGAGACGCAAAACAAGTCTATGTTTAGCAATTCAATAAAAGAGTCTTCTCAGTCCGCCACTGTTTTCCCAGTTAAAGTCTCTATTTTTATGAAAAATAGCACCAAATCTAGATGACTGGTGATTTTTTAATGGAAAACTAATTGCACTGAGGCTTATTTGATCTATACAAAAGATATGCAAACTAATTTGCATTATTTTCATAAAAAAACATTTTGGTTTGATTAAAATGTTTGATTCAGGCTATGGAGAGGAAGGTGCTTTGACCTTGAGGGGCAGCTCTGATTTATTTTTTTTCCATTTGTCTTGAACATAATCCTTAACAGTCAATCAATCAATGTCAATTAAAATTGTATGTATCTTGATCATAAAAATTGCCCAAAGTCAGATTGTCTCGTAAACCTCCTGGCGACTGAAACCAGTTCAGTTTAAGTGCAGAATAATTTACAAATTAAAAAATTGAGGGATATATATATTTATATGTGTCTGTGTGTGTGTATGTGTGTGAGTGACAGAGAGAGTATTTGTCATATATATTGTAGCGTTTAGCAATAGAGCTGCTACTACGCGTAGTTTTAAGCATCAGACAGACACCGATTTCACAGGAATC
>JAOYSI010009413.1:0-10924 GCA_025775065.1 Hiodon alosoides | reverse complement strand
ACACACACACACACACACAAACACACACACACACACACACAAACACACACACACACACACACACACACACACACACAAACACACGTACACATACTCACAAGCACACATACACACACACACACACACACACACACGCACACTCAAACCCATACATGCACACACACGCAGACACAGACATACATACACGCACACCCATACATGCACACACACACGCAGACACAAATGCAGACACACACACACACACACACACACACACACACACACACACACACGCACACGGTGCAGAAATTGACGAGAGATGGTCTAGTTTGCATGTGGCGGTAGTGACATTTAATGATGTGTTCTAGAATGAATTGCCTATGTCTATGTTAAGACTAAAAGACATCTGACAGACGTTTTGTAGCATATTCCAGATTGCTCCAAACCTCCCATTGTTTGTTCTCCCCTGGTGGAGATAACGTTTCTCAGGATCCACAGCAGCAATAGACTTTCTCCTCATTATAACCCTGATGTGGAATCCATTGTCCTCCCATCCATCACATCTCCTGCATGCTGTGTGGGCCAATGAGCAGTTCCTATGGAGAGATTCCCTTTGCTCATATGATTGTTATTGCTATTCCATCACAGCCAAATCCAGCGAGATAATGCACAAGCAATATATTTCAGTTGGAATTTGGGTAATGGTTTTCTTAAATTGTAAAAGGAACTACTAACTGCCAAGGCTGTTATTTTGTGGTGGCATGATCTCTCTATCAAAGTAGAACTTGTTTGCTATGAAAAGAATCCCTGGAAGCCCGTTCTGGCTGTGAGTGACAGCAAACACAGTGTGACCTCCTGGTTTCGAAGTACTCCCATTGGGTTATTCTGACAGAGTTGACCTGCCTGATGACACAACAATGCTGCCCCATGGAATGGGTCGAGGGGGCTGACAGAGCAGCTGAATAGAAATACACAGAGCGCTAAACTCTGGCCCATCATGCTGTAGGAAGCGTGGGGGGAGCGATGCTGAAAATAGAATAGAATGACACACAGATGGACGTGTGGCCAATAAGGAAAGGGTCAACTTCACCGCACTACGCTCTGATGTCTTCACTCTCCACATCGAATGATGTTATTCTTCTCTCTTCAGGTTCGTGCTGGTCTTTGGAGTGTCACTATCAGTAGGATGTCAACCAATAACAGCCAGTTCACCATGCTACCGTATCAATGAGGAAGCACCAAGCATTCCTTGAATCTCCTGGCCCTAACTCTAACCCTACACACCAGTCAGACATGCAGTTTGGCATCCCAATGTTGTGTGTAGAGAAAAAAAACAAATTCAATTTACCATTAAAACTTTGATTGTACTGCCTTCCTCTCCATCTTCAACCCAAGCGATCTCAGAGCAATGCATCCTCTATAGAACCCAAGTGAGCACTATCACAGAGCAATGCATCCTCTATTGAACCCAAGCGAGCACTATCACAGAGCAATGCATCCTCTATAGAACCCAAGCGAGCACTATCGCCGAGCAATGCATCCTCTATAGAAACCAAGTGAGAACTATCAGTGCAGGGAGTGAGTCGATAAGCACTCCATTAAATCCTTGAGCTGAGTGATTGAGTCTTTAGCTTGGCAGGCTAATAATGACTCTGATCAGGTTGGGTATTTAATGGAACTGTGCTTGTTTTCTAGTCAGTGAACTGATTTAGGACGTAGAACATAATATTATAATACCCCACTCTTCAGATAACTCTAATTAATTTGAAAAGGAATGGTAATGTATTCAGAAAATGATTTGAAAAAATTGTGAAAATTAATTTGTTTTTTTCAGGCGCAGATTTGACACATTCTCTTCAGGTAAAAAAATAAACAAAATAAAAATAACTGAGTGGCAGGCCAGGTCTCATTGTTTTGTAGAACTGGGACCATGCGTTATGGAAATTTGTTTTAAAAATCCATTGCTTTTCATTGCATTCATGTTAATAATCCGGGTTTATAATGGCGTGTTTAACCCTGCTCATGTGAAATGTATTCCAAGTAGGTCTGTATGTGTTTTCTTGGGGGAAAAATAAGAAGTGATTGTAGCCAAGGGTTTTAATGATACCATACTTATTAGGTTGGAAGTGTGGAAAAGTTGAACACCTAACTGCAACAAGTCCAAAACAAATGCAAGATCTGGAATGCCAAGGGTAACAGACTTTCCAAACATCTGCTGCATCCTCCAATGCACCGGAGAAGACATCAACAAACACCATGGAGTTCCTGTGTTTTGACCAGCATAAAGAATAGTCCACGTGTCTCCTTTGGCACTTCCAAAGGCTGATCTGCGACGCTCAACACTGCGGAAGTCCCTCCACCCCATCTTTGCAGCTGCAGCAACAGCATCAGCAGCAGGGTTATAGTCTTCCACCAGTCCCGACCCAAGTGTCCCTTCACTCCACCTGGCGCAATAAGAACTGAACTGAATAACAGATACAGCTCAGAGCCCACGGCTATTCATTTCCTTTCCCTCAGTGTTGCTCCAGGCACAAACAGAATCCGCAATTTGCTTAAAAGTCATGCTTTGACCTACTAGTCTGTTGTGTTTTGTTTTGTTTTCCCCCCTTTGTTCTTGGAAGCAAAGATCTTGCACTCTGGCCAGAGTTGTTTAGTTCCGTCCTTTGCGATTTACAACTGAGCCGCGTCCCTCAATTTAACCGCAAGCCATGCTGCCAGATCTTTTACAACTTGGGCACCTGTGATCTTGCTGTCTGTGAATATACCGGATTTTTTTTGGCGTGCGATGATCCATAAAACTCACACAGTGTGTGTGTGGGTGTGTGTGTGTGTGTTAGCATAAGGCTCAAATCCCATGATAAGCATTTTAGAATGTATCTCATAAGAGCAGCCATACTACTCTTCCTTATAGTATGAAGTTATGTGCAGAAAACATGACATTTCATGAACTGCCACATGAAATGAGAGACCAAAGACAGTCGCATGTACATTTCTCGGTATTTAAATGTGAAGCACCAAACAACAGCAAAAAAATATCTGGAAGCAACAGAAACTAAGACAGATACCATGTTTGATAAAGATAGACATCAACATGGAGAGATTAAACCCAGGGATTTTGCCAAATACCTGGAAGGAATAGCTGGATATATTCAGCAGATTTGTCACAGCTCTCATAGAGTTTGGGCTTGTCAGAGGAACAGGCAAAAAACAAAACTCCCCTCTTCCAGAGACGTGCCCGGCTTTAAAATGGAGTCCTTCAGTCCTGAACTTGAGAGGAAAACGGGATCAGTGCCGGAAAGGGGAGGAGGACGCTTGCCTTCCAGTGGCTTAGGAGAGGAGGAGAACAGTCAAGTGGAACGTGGAGGGTTTCCGTTTACTTTACTGCACAATGAAACACTCCACCTGTTCCAGTGGAGCAGGAGGAAAGAGGGGAAGGGGAAAAGGCCAGTGTGTGATGAAACTTTGTTACTGTTACTACACGCCAGAGATGGTGTAAATAACACTGTTACTGTTACAACACGTCAGGGAGGGCACAAATGACACTGTTACTGTTACCACACGCTAGAGAGAGTGCAAATTATGCTCTTACTGATACCATACACCAGATGTGGTGCAAATGATGCTCTTACTGTTGCTGCACGGCAGAGATTTTGCAAATGATACTGTTACCACATGGCCTTGATTGTTCTCATTTAAGGAACAAACTAATGGGGTTTAGGGATTTAATTCAGTAGTCTTTAATGCCACAGAAACTAAGGCAGATACCATGTTTGATAAAAATAACATAAATGCGGAGAGATTAAACCCAGGGTAAAGATACCACAGAGCTGTCAGCATAAGTCCCACTCAGTGGTTAGACGAGTAAATTAGTTTGACTTCTTTTTCAAAACGCAATCAACGATTTTGTTTTGTTTAGTTTTTTTCTATTTCCTTGCACTATTTGACAGTGATTCCTGACAAGGTGAAGCTGGAGTTTATTTAAAGCACTTAAAATGGTGCCATTAAAGTAACTGGTTTAACTCATGGTTGTTCCCCAGCTCTGCGTTTTGTATAGGTTGTTTCGGGGCAAGCACCCCATCTACATCATTGCACCTTCTGACTGCAGGATTACAATGCGACAGTGTGTCATTTGTATGACAGGCAACTTCAAGGAGTTTTATCATGTGCAGACACATATTAGAAATTGTATTACGCTTACACACACAGACACATGCCTACAAGCACATATACACACATATACCGAATTTCGGCTCCACTTTTGGCATTTATATCTTTCTATGGCAGCCTGCCAGGTTGTCCGGGTCGTCTTTTGTCCTGCTAGCCAGTCTGTTTAGGCCCAACACACATATAACAGGGGCCCACGTTGGCCCCACTCATGCCAACATTTAAAAACACTGAATTTTTGAATGAGTTGCATTTCCACACACACAGACACACACAGACAAGCATGCATGCCTTTCACACGTGCCAGTTCTGCAACTGAAAGTAAAGTTGATTCCCCGCTATAAATATATACATGTCATGACGCACCACGCAGGGACACACAGACACACACACAGAGTAGATGCTCCCCTGGAGGAATACCTCTGAAATGACACACTCAGGGGGCTGAGCACTATGACGGCTGTTCCATGTGATATTCATTACATTAGACAGCCAGACAGCTTCACACCAGCACTGCGTACCAGCAAGCCCCGCGAGCTGTATTCGTTGTCAGGAAACATTTACAAATAATGAAAATAAAGACACTGAACTTTAATAGTAGTCATAACAAGAACAGAAGGATGAAGGAATAGGCATTTTGTGCTGTAGGAGAGCAGGGGCCTTCTACTCTGGTGTTGAAGAGTCCCTGCAGTTGGTTTAATATGTATCACTATTCAGATGGTAATCTTTTCAAAACATTCACACTTAGATATATTGAACACAAAAATCAAGGATAATGACATAAAAATCCGGATGTCATGACCGGACCAGACCGGACCAGACCGGACCAGACCGGACCAAAAGCCCGTCGCCCATGACAGAGCCCAGTTACTTCTCCACCATCAGGCTGCTTCTAACTTCTATATCGCACCTAATCCCGGGCTTTGTGACTTTAAATATATAAAACCGGTTTGGAAATTATGAAGTAGGTTTAAAGTTTTAGAAAATAAATAAATCCTTTAGAAAAAAAAAAAAAAAATGCTTTACAGCACCGATACAACTGAAGCTTGATTAATGATTTATTCTGACAGAGTATTTTAGAACAGATCTACTTTAGACCAGATGCCAATGACATCCAATGCCATTCTGTGACTGGGTCTATCAGGACTATTTCAACACATCATGAAAACAATGGACATGGTCTGCAATGCTTTCACGGGAATTCACAGTGAACACAAGGGACAAATGATGCCATTAGGAGGTTTTTAAGTTGTACAAGTCTGTACTAGGCAGTAATCACCCGTCCTATCATAGGAAATTAGTACTAACCGGCTCATCACTAAATGCTCATCACCATGGAAAGTTTTTTTATTCCGGCAGCATTGAAGTTTTTATTTGATCCTTACATATGAAATGCCATTACACTTTCCCCGACCTTGGACCTGAACCATGCCCCTGGCCCCTCTTGGCTCGGTCAGACCCGAGGGTGTAGGCCGGGCCAGGAGAATGTGGGGTTTGTGCACCACGGTAAAAGCGACTACTGACAGAGACAAAGGGGGCAATTGCTCCAGGCCCCAGCATCAACACTCCCAGCTGGAAGTCCAATGTGGGGCCAGATCTACACCCGTGTACACATACACCTGTCCATCAGAAAATGAACTATGTATGTGCATCACAGGGACACAGTCAGTTCCGTTATTTTGGAGTCAGGTCACGCGTTTTCACAGCAGATAAAAGATTGCCTTGCTGTGTGACTTCCGATTCACATTCTGAGCACTAATTTGTCTTCAGTGGACTCAAGAACACACAGGCATTAAACATCTGGAAATCAAACATATGGCTTATTGTCTGGTTGGCCTATACCTGGAACGCAAAAAGACAGATAACAGAACACACAGCTGCCCATTGTGGGCTGAACACCTGGACAGCTCCTAGACAGACTGCAGCCTCGCCCTCTATGCTAGCTTTGTGGTGGCTACTTTGGCTGATGATGTTTGGGTATTTCTCCATGGCAGGGCTTCCTGGATGCTCACGCTGATCGGCTGCATGTTTAAACAGTTAAACCTCCAGCTTTTGTAAGTTATTTACGTCAGAGGATTTGGCAGCTGCATGCTGCATGCGACGGTGTCAGCCTTAATTAATGGAGTCTCGGTTGTTTGGAGGAAAGTACATTTCAAAACCATCTGGCTCCGCTGCGAATTGATACACAAACACAATATCTTACCGCTCGCAAATGTTGTGAAACAGTGAGTTTAGTGCTAAACTTTCCCATCTGTGCTTATTTACTTGCATTAATCACAGATACATAAACGTGATTCAATAGGCATAGAGGGCAAAATTCACTGAGAGATAAGTTGCATGATATTGTCATTTCATTTCACCATTAGAAAAAAAGACAGAAAAAGGGGATTCGCTGGGATTATTCAAACTCGAGGTGTGGCATATTCAGGGCTCCGGAGGGAGGGGACAGGGTGTAGCCGGTGTGTAGGCGAGGCAGAGGAAATATCATGACTGATCTTATTAGCCCTGCTACGGATCTCACCACACAGTTGAACAATCCCACCACACAACAATCCCACCACACAATAATCCCACCACACAACTAAACAATCCCACCACACAACAATCCCACCACACAACTGAACAATCCCACCACACAACTGAACAATCCCACCACACAACTAAACAATCCCACCACACAAATGAACAATCCCACCACACAACTGAACAATCCCAGCACACAACAATCCCACCACACAACTAAACAATCCCACCACACAAATGAACAATCCCACCACACAACTGAACAATCCCACCAAACAACAATCCCACCACACAACTGAACAATCCCACCACACAACTGAACATTCCTACCCCACCACAATCCCACCACACAACTGAGGTCTCAAGTGGCTTGGTAAGTCAACCGCCTGATGCAGGCAGTAATGTGCGCGGTGTACCCAGCGGGACCCCATTACTTGTTTCAGTGGCTGGAGAACAAGAGGGAGCCGAGAGTCGAAGGTTGGCCATTTGTGCCAAGGCAGCGGCACAGATAAGAAACAATCGCCTTCACTCTGTTTAGGGAAGGCTCTTCTATCTGAGTTTCACATCATTCATACTTGACCGGCACCATGTTGACTGCCGTTCTCTTTATGTAAACATGCTCCCAAAGCTGAGATATGGCATTTTATGACATTTACTTCCTCGTCCTAATAAAAGAGGTTTGAATGTAGAAACTATATAAAAACCCTTCCGTCAGAGTGTTCTTACGTGCCTGACCCTCAGGGCACACTACAAAGTCAATCTTCAAACATATATGTGATGTACCGCGTGACAGAAAATTCACAATATTAGAAGTCAAATGCACAAGCATGGAAAGTGATGAATATCTTTAATGTACCCTTTATCACAACAGCACTACAAACTTAAAAATAGCTGCAAGGACCAATTGAAATAAGCAACATGGCGGTCAAAGAAGCTGTCAGGAAGTGCAAATGAACCTCTACTTTTAAGCCCAGTTGTATAACCTTCGTAATATGATTGAGACAATGGTTTTGGTATGTTACTAATTATTTGCCCAACACTGTTGCTCCAAAACAAATGAAGGCCATATGGTAGTGCATAACATCATTGTATCCATCAAAATGTATTAGCTATACATTCGATAAATGTAGTTTCAAACCACAACAATATGTATGTTTGTATTACTGCTGAACATGCATTCATTTAACGAGGCCACATTAATACAAATGTGCCAGTAAGTAATGGGAGATACACTTTTAGGTTTAACGAGGGACTGGAATAGTCAAGTAAATGACACATCAATGACACGTTTATTATAAAATAAATCCCAGTAAAAACAATAGTGTTCCAGCAGGAACTGCTCCCACCTCTAATAATAATAATTGTTATATTCAAAAATCACGGCAAAAACACTACAGTTCCAGCAGAGATGCTGGAAAATGAGTACAGACTACAACTGTGTATCATTACGAAAAGGTGCAAATTGAATGGAAAAGGTAGAACTGAGTAAGAATATGATGTATTTTTATGCTTAAAAGCACAGTTTGATAAGCTCGCAAACTGATCTTATACTAGTGTCTGAAAAAAAACAAAACACCACATGCTCCAATTTTAAATAAATATGATTTTTTTTGGTTCTTGAGAAGTAAATTGTTATGAACTACATGTAATGCAAAAACAGCCAGTACTAAGTACATATGATGACGCAGATACAGCTGATATGAGAAGACACTTTATCCTAATTTACGTAACTGGGTACAGTATTAGGTAAAACAAGGTTATAATCTTTACTCATTGAATGTGTAAATTCAATAATAAAATAAATGTGAAAATAAATTATTATTATAAAACAAAAAATAAATGTGATTATAATAAAAGGGTTACTAACTAAATAACACAAAGGTTATTAATAATAAACCGTAATAAAGGCGGTAAAGACTGACAGGCAGCCTGCTCAGATTAAAAATTTACCCACAGCTAACTGCCTGCACGAGACTCAGAAAGTCTGTCTTCTGAAAAGCTTCTAATTAGATGTGTCTTTTGGGAATGAATTGTGTATCTCAATATGCTAGAAAATCATTTTAAAATAAGCTTTGCATTGTATGTCATTTCCATGCCAGTGTTTTCTCTCTGTCATTCGAAAATACTTTGCCAACATGATCTACACCCCAAGTGAATTGTACAATACATTAGGTAAGACTATATTAATTTTATATAAGGTTTCAAAATGACTGAACGCTGCCTATTTACTAACGATTAGATATTGTTCTCCACTTTCTGTCAGTCTAAAAACAACAATGTCAACCTCATGGTTGGTATATCATTTTGAATGAGAGATTATACATATTTCATGTATGCCATTTACATAAAAAATATGTAATCTAACTTCAAAAGCATGTAGTTTCCATAAATTATGGAAACTTACAAGCACTGCAAAATTTGCTACACATGTACAAAGTCCTGTAAATCTGAAGAGTTGACATCTTATATATCGTACAAGAAAGTTAAAATATTCATCATTTTAATTGATAAGTAGACCAATTCAAAAACATGTTACATTGATATACTTGTAAGTTGATCATCTTAGCACATAGAAACTTCACCTTCTCATCGTAGGGCTTGCTTCATAAAGAAAGGGTACAGAATTTGTCATCAATCGGACTTTAGAGAAGAGTATTTTTTTTTTTAATTATCTAAAAAGTCCAAAAGAAAACTTAATAACGGAAATGATAAGTCATTGATGCAACTTTATTCCTCACAATTAGAAGCACCTTGTTGAGAAGAAGCAGAAAAAGCTCAAAAAAACAATAGGCTTCCATCTTTGTTTCTTAAAACCTGATTAGTATGCCTGATAAGTAGTTTTAGTTAATATCGGTTGAACACATTTTTATTTCATGTTTTAAGCAGTGGAAGAACCCCCTAGCTGCTGATCTCAGGACATCTTATCTCTCCCTGTTTAATCGTATTATGCACACTGAAACGCACCACAATTGCTAGGGATTTTAGGGAGAGCAATAGCAGACTTCTCCCAGCCCCACCTCTAATCCTCTTCAGATGATTACAGGTGTAGAAAATAACTCTCCCTCCCTCTCTCAATTTCACGTAAACCATTTCTAGGCCTCTTCATTAAGAGAACATTGTCCCTCTTATTTCGTTCAGTTCAGTCATGTTTAAAACAACAGCACTCCTGAAATCTCCATCTTTGGAAAGTTCAAGATTGGTCACAACAATTTCCTTTAGGGGAGCGGCACCTTCTCGTAAAGTGCGGTTCTTCGTGCGGTTCACCCTCTTTAATCATCTCCAGAAACACTGGAGATCACTGGACCTCACTGTAAGCTTTCTGAGGCTTTATTGGTGCTCACCAGCGGTCAGCAGCAGAAGACAATTCTCAATTTCTTCTACTACCATGGGGAGGAAAGGAGGAATGCAGTTTTCCATTCCACCATCCTCTTTAGGAAAGAAGCAATATAAATGTCACTGTCATTGTGTAACGCAATCTGTTTATTCTGGTTCGTGTGGCAAGCTGCAAGACATAGAAAGTGTTTACAGAAGCCAGCTGTCAGAGGCAAATATTGAAATTCCAACTTTGGGGAACAATTTGAGAAGCCTTGTAGATGATGTTTTCTAGAGCATATGGTTTAACATCAGCAAGGGTCTCCAGATTATTATATATATAATGCCTGGAACACAGAGCCTTGAACTCTCTGTCCCCACAATAGGCTCCTTGGGCTGTGTTTTGTCTGAACTGAACGTTCCTTAAAACTGCCATAACACAAAAGATATTGAATTTACTAAAGGAATCAGGGTTGACAATATATATATATATATATATATATATATATATATATATACACACACATATATACACACACCCTTTGCCTTCAAACTGCATCAAACCTCTTAGGTACACTTTTGTGCAGTTTTATTAGACAACCGGCAGGTAGAATGTTCCGAGCATCTTGGAGAACTTGCCACAGTACTTTGTACTGCGGCTGTCTGCCTTGCTTAAGTCTGTCCAGGTAATCACAGACAGCCTAAATAATGTTGAGATCAGGGCTCTGTGGAGACCATACCATCTGTGGCAGAATTCCTTGTTTTTCTTTCAGAAAATGAATGTTTGGACATCAAAAAAAAAAAAAAAAATTCTACTGAAACACTAATGCAGAAGACAAAAACTAAACTTGAAAGACTACATTTGTGTGAAAAAGCTAGGGTGCCTAAGACTTTTGCACAGTACTGTATATATATATATATATATATATATATATATATATATATA
>JAOYSI010009412.1:0-10924 GCA_025775065.1 Hiodon alosoides | reverse complement strand
ATTGTAGACAGAGTACAGATTTAAAGGACAGACTTACCTTGCTGAGGGTCAGGGCATTACATTTGGCCTGGATGAACTCCGGTAGATCTGGGGGCATAGAGTACTTATGCAGGATATCACCGAGACCTTTCTTGTAGTTCAGCTGTGTGGAAAAGATGATGCCGGTAACAGACAGATCAATTAATTGCCATGGTGACAGATCAAGCTACTTCACATATAGAATTTTTATTTTTTGCATTTGTTCAGCTAAATTTACTGCTGATTTGTCTGAGGAGGTGCTGAGAACTGCATCAGCTGCCTTGACAGAGTCATTAAACGTCTTTTATACATTACCGCTAGTATAAGACAACTGCCCACCAAGACTTACATCACTTCTCTGGATCTGGTTGAGTTTAGCCTGGACCATGGTGGGGTGATCATCGATGGAAGTAAAGGGGATGGTGTCTGGGTGCTGTCTGTACTTTTTCTACCACAAGATGGAAATACAAAGTTGAATGGGCTTCACAAATATAAATGGATGCCTATAGACGGGGCTAAAGCAAATAGAAACCGCTGGAGTAAGTTTTCGTATGTCAAGCTTCAGCCAGAATGGAGGAGGAATGACTTAATTAAACATCTAACAGAAGAAACTGCTGATGTTCCCAGAAGGGATTTTTTAAGCATGTTGTGGCATGTTCTCGTACCTCGTTGAGGATCAGGCCAGCTTTTGTGGCTTTCTCAACATCCATGGAGCCGAATGGCACCCAGGGAGTGCCCTTGGTGTAGCTGTTGTAATCAGACCGGTATTCGTTCTGCAGCAGGAAAAATGCCATGCTTCATTTGTCCAGTCAAACACATTAGAGAATGCATCCGTTTCTGCAGCATAACGTAACATATGAGAAAACAGGTAAACTTTAAGGCTGGGACCAGATTAAAACTTTAGCAACATGCTAATCAAACTTGATGTACCTTTATTTGATACGTTTCATTAGTTGGATAAATAATATGCTTACAAAAACTATTAAATGTATTTATTTTAATGGTTTAGAACAGGGGTTCTTAACCTGGGATCCCATTTTCAAAGGGGTCAGTGACTCAAAAAAGTTTAGGAACTGCTGGTTTAGCAGGTTGCCAATACCTTGATTTGGTCCCAGCCTTAGCTGGATGGCTCTTCTGGGTCAATCTGCTTTTATGGCTCTGACCCATATTTAGAAACGCATTAAATCCTTGTTTAGTTACTGCTAGTTTACTGGTTTTACATGAATTGGCCAGAACTGACATAATGCACAATGTAGTTGTCCCTAATTATTTAGGTCTATACATGCAATGTATATGTGTTAATGGGAGTATTAAAAAAGTACAATATCCCCCTGTACTAAGAGAGAATTCACGGGACCAGCCCTCCATACTTCACTCTGCAGGATGTTGGCCTTCTTGGCCAGGTCCAGGGCCATGCTGTCGCTAGGGAGGAGGTAGCGATGGATGATATTCCTATAGCCCGTGTTGCTAGCGATGGCCTGTGACTTTTTTGCCTGTGCAACCGGCATCATATCCAGCGGAACGTGATATTTGGTCTTCATGTTCTCATAGTCCTTCTTGTACTCGCGCTGTAATGTATTAAAGTGTTGAATCAGAAATGACCGCTAACAAAGAATTTATAACGGGATTATTTAATATAAGCCACTGTTTTTAAGGCAAGATTAATCTATTTTCTGATTTATCTGTTTAGTGTTCATACTTATCAGGGCTAAAAAATGTGTAACTTACATCACTCTGGATTTTGGCGACATGGACAGAATGCAAAATCTTTGGGTCATCTTGAATACTTAGGGCTCCAATCATCTGTCCTTTGTTCTTTTCATAGTTTTTCTTGTATTTCACCTGAAAAAAGAATAAATACACCAATTCAGAAATACCAATTTTGTGTTAAACTCTAGGAAAAAATACTCTATAAAAGTATTCAATTACGTTTATACAGCAAAAGTCTACATTATTATAAATTGCATTTATTACATAGAAGCCAACCCCTGGACGTACGTACATTACATCACAGAACATACTTACGTCACTAATAATGTTGGTGTGGGCACGTGCTGCAAGAATTGGAATAGAATCAGACTTGACCTCAAACTTCTTTGCTTTGGTCTTCTCCCACTCGTACTTGTAACAATTCTAGGAACAGATGTATTACATATATATACATATTAAAATGCCAAAATGCATTTAAAAGAATGGTTTAATGCAACTGTGGATGGGACAACCATCATACATTTTAGTTTTAATATTTTTCTTAATATTATTAACAAAAGGGTGCTTTGCTTACATCGCTTAGGTTGTAGGCATTGACTCTAGACTGAATGAAGAAGGGAGAATCGGGAGGTACATAACACTTGAACTTCTCTTGTTCGTATTTTGCCTTGTAATTGAGCTGGAAAAATAAAACAAACAAACAGGTTTCAGCATGAAAGGGCATAGAGGTAATTGTTCCACTTTGAGTAATTCATCTACACAGAAAAAGGTTGGTGCTTCAAAGAGAACGGCGGTTTGTTTTATTGTTTCCGCTAGATGGCACTATTGGCTGTGTTTAAAATTCAGTTCCGGATGCCTTCCAGATTTGTAGTCTCTCCCCCATTCAAGGCGGTTTATTTTTAGAAAAAAGACCACAAGCCTCTAATAATATCTCAACGGCTTTTTTTTTTTAGCTTTGGTTTCCATGGCACCCACAAGAAGGCTGAAGGATGCCATGGAGAAACCGGCACAAAACAGGGAGACTCCCTGTTCCGTTCATGGCTTTGAGGAAATAACATTGGCCAGTCTTCATCCTGACACGTACATCACTTAGCTGTTTGGCATTTATGACGGCTTGCACTTGTACTGGGGAGTCCGTCACTTGAGTGAACTTCAGTGTGTCAGGATTTTGCTTGTACACTTTCTGCAAAAAAAAAAGCACAATGTGGTACTCATTCAAAAAAGTCACGTGAGGCATACCTTATCCCAATTTCCAGAGATCCGTTGTCAAGACAGGCGAAGCACCTAGTCATTGTAGTGATTTTAGTCATCATCCTCAAATAACCCGCAATTTGGAGCCGGCAGTGCTAATGCATCTTGGGTCATTGCCATGACAACCACCACATGCGGAGCAGGGTGAGGAATTACGACTAGTCTCCTCCGGTCCTAGTTGCTGTGGAGCTACCCATCTCTTTTCCACACTGCTGGCTACACAGCCCGCGCGAGAGGTCCAACGCCGATCGGAGGAGAGGCATGTACCCCTCGACGGTACGCCCAAAAAGATGATTGGAGAGAAGTCCAATTTAATCCCCCCCCCAGGTGGCGCTATGCCAATTGTGCCACTGTGCTCTCCCGGTCAGAATCACACCAATGACCTGAGGCTCGGACAAGCGCCTTTACCGACGGAGCCACAGTTCCGCTCTTCGACGCTTCGCTCAAACCTAGGGCGGCAGAGCTCCACTACTGCGGACCTTCAGTGATAGAGTAATACCTACATCACTGCACTGGTGTAGCTTCTTTATGGCTTCGTATTCTGGAGTAATGTTCTGCAAGAAGAAGCATCTCATCTTGGTGTCTTCATAGTCAGCTTTATAATTTTTCTGAAAAAGAGAGGGGGAAAAACAGGAGAAATTTCAAATGTAAATGTAAAGTGTGTTTACGGCTTGTTGTATGGATTTCAAGGTGTAATCTTTTGTGTATGCCTATATTTATAACTTCTTTCTAAACAAAAATTCAGTTATTTAAAAAAAATATTAAATGATCAGCTAATTATATTATAGAGCATAAACGACCCAGAAAGGGTATTGTGTTGAAAAGGTGATATATTAAGATGATGCCCAAACAAAACCTTTTGAGGCATTGGTGAAGTGAGAGAGGTTCACATTACCGAATGCTACGATTAACCAAATCGCTACCCGGGCAGTTTTCAGTTAAATTGAGCTGAGTTGCACTGTTTTTGGGAACGTACCATGCTTCATGATGTCATGAACCTTATAAAGCGACTTACATCTCCCTTCATCTCCTCCATCTTTTGGCAATGAATTGTGTAGAGGTCCTCATAGCTGCCGATGCAATGTCCCTTCTCCTCATTCTCATATTTCTCCTTATAACGCGCCTGTGGAGGAAAAAGGGTGTTCGCTCTGTTAAAACCCATTCACTTGTCCTTCAGCGTGTTGCGGATCTCTGCGTACTCACGTCACTGAACTTCTTCATCACGTTGTCCATCTTGAACTTGGGGGTGTCACAGTAGTTAATGCTTGATCCCCTTGACTTCTCGTAGTTGGCTTTGTACACTTTCTACAAAGAGGGAAAGAAGATCATCACAGTTTATTTAGTGTAGGCATGTGAACTTAATCGTATGCTTTGCAGAAAAGTTGGAACCCCCCAGAATAAATTCAAAATCAATATTAACACATATATAAAATGAAGCCCTTGATTAAATAACATAGGTTCACATCCAGAACAACATCTCTTTGAGCCTTGACAATAATACGACCACTGGACCATCGTTTAGACCCTTGACAATAATACATAATCATTAGGGATTTGGCAATAATGTTTTGAAAATGTATATTGTGAAATTTGATTGTCGAAATGGAATTTATGAGAAACAGACATCAAAATGGGGCGAACAATAACATTTTAATCAAATTTCATGTAAAACTGTATTCAGTTTCTTTTGAGACGGCTACAGAAACTAAAACAACATTACATTTAACCCCTTGATGACTGTAACTGAAATATAAGAATACAAGGTCTATTTTGCCCCCCCCGGACTAACGCCGCAGACGGTTGGAAAATACACGTACATCACTCAGAATGGTCCCAGCGTATCTCAGCTGTCTCAGGACTGGATTGTCTGTAGCTGGGAGGATGTTATAATCGGATACGGCTTTGTTCTTCTCGTAGTCCTTCTTGTATTTAACCTGAGAAAGAGAACCGAAACGGAGCCACTGGTTACCACGTTACTGTCTAAAATTGTCCATGACCAGTTATCGTGTAAGGTTGGTTTCATGGTGACTAAGGTGGAACTCGCGTCTGGGACTCAATAACCCGTAACCCTGTCCCAACTCTGAGCCTTAGCCCAACCCTGTGTATAAAAGCTAACGTTATTTGCTTTCTCAGGCACACATGATGACAGTGATGCTGCTAATGACTTTGAGGAATTAAGAAAAATAAATAACATGCTGAGCCGCCCTTGAACACCAATCTGCAGCCACATGGAGATGTGAGATGGAGAATGTTTTGTCTTTTTGAAGCTTGGCTCAGTTCAGGTCTTGTTAGTGAATCAAACTGCATATGCATAATTTTTGATTATATTGACAAATTTTTTGTATGCCCTTCCTCTTGTCCACCTTGACAGTCAGTATGTCAAATATGTTCAAATGATTGATATTATAGGGCGGAACCAGCACTCAACTATAGAGACGCAAGGTCGACCGCACGGTCTACGGTAGTCTTACTCTCGGCCTGACAAAAGAGCCCAGCTGTTAACTGACAAAGGTCAAGCCAGCGGTGTCCCGGCGCTATGAGACTAGCTTTATCTATAAAAACACCCTGTGCTCCTCTCTCGACACATCGTCCTGTCTGTCATACACACCCACGCGCTCCTGAGCACCAGAATACTCACCGCACTCGCTGCGAGCCCCGCCTTCTTGTGGGAATCGTATTCTGGGGTCTCTGTCTGCATGTAGTAAATTTGGTCTTTCATATCTTCATAGCCAGCGGTATACTTTTTCTGGGAGTAGAAAGGATTGTATTATAAAGAGACACAAAAAAGACTTTAAAAACTTCCTAGCAGACAAGCATGTGCTGTAGTTTCCCCTGTACAGATTGAACTTTTTATGAAAGGGTCTAATGTATCACCGCTAACATTTGCCTTTAAACAGTTGGGAGATTATGGTTGATCCTGACAAAAGAAACCACAATGCAGTTACATGACTATAGTCCAAAGGGGATCATTCTACAGTGTCAGGAGATTACGACGGCCTCAAAAACCATAGACGTAATTATATCTTATCTTTGGCCTGGTTTCCACTTACAGAGCTGATGTTATCCATTGCCATCTTAGCAATGGCTACGTCAAAGTAAGGTGTCTGGCACCACTTGCCCTT
Organism: Hiodon alosoides; assembly: GCA_025775065.1. NCBI lineage: Eukaryota > Metazoa > Chordata > Actinopteri > Hiodontiformes > Hiodontidae > Hiodon > Hiodon alosoides. The sequence goes on along the minus strand of JAOYSI010009412.1, from coordinate 4,823 downwards.
AACGTTCTTGTTATAGTCCTCATGGTACTTGAGCTGCAAAAGACCACAGGTATTGATGAAACATCATATAAAATGTATTTAAATTCAGACCCAGAGGCCAGAAGACTTGGTCTTCCCAGAGGCCAGGTCTTTCGCATGACCGGGAGAAAGGTTGAGGGTCTGAGAGGGTAGATGAAGAGTGTTATGTGCCAATGTGATATTTCCAGGGTTCTAACAAGTTGTGGATTTTATTGTTGTTTAAAGAACACAATGTATCCGGACGGCAATGTGACGTGGCAGCAGGAATTATGTTATCGCACTGTTATGGCAGTGCAGTGAAAGCAATATGTCTGAGTCAGGGAGAACCCGCATTCTCCTGAAAGAGGACGGACCAGAATGGTCTGCCGTTGTCCTGGCAACTGCCCCTTTTCACTCCTAGCCGCCAAGTGCCTTGCCGATGGATCTGTATTTTAATTTATTACATTTTAAAAATAAAAATAAATGTAATTTGGCAGGGTCGGTCCACATTTCTCAGGTCAGTCCACGTGTTAAGTGGCGCACTCACATTGCTGCGCTGTGTGAACACTTTCTTGGCCAGGTCCATGTCCGGCGAATTGGCCAGCGAGGTGTACTTAGCCTTGCGCTCATCGTGCCCCTTCTTGTAATGAATCTGTACGGAGACAAAAAAAGGGTAACGGCTTCCCAGCGACCCGTCTTTGGTTTATTATAATAATATTGTGCCACGAACACTGAGAAAATGTTGTGTTTTCGCTGTGCGGTTCTAACGGGGCGAAGAGAAGACGAACTCACGTCACTGAGCACTTCCTGGGCTTTGGCCACCCTGCGAAGTTCCGGACTGTCGCTGTAAGGAAAGTACATGGTCTTGTCCTCGTCCCAAGCCTCTGTGTACAGTTTCTGATAGGTGGAGACAAAGAATCAGCAGACGGAATCCATTGCAAGTATGTATTACCTCATGTAGTATAGTGCTTTGGTATGTTCATTTAAACTGCTCCAGTAATACAGAAAGTTCAGTTTGTGCCTACCGATTGAACTCTTACTAACCTGAAATCAGAGACATTTTTCTGAACTTTTAAACGCCACATGGATTCTTTTTCACAGTAAAATGACACAGTACCTTGCTGTAGTTTGCAGCATTCTTGACAGCTTGCACAAGCTCCGGGGAATCAGGGGGCAGTAAGTACTTGTCTTTGGTCTCCTCCCATTTCTGCCTGTATAGAACCTACAGCAAACACAAACGCAACAGGCATTTCTACTTCCTGGAGTCGTGGAGGATGATCCCCAAAAACAAATGTATCTGACATTTGTTTGGCCTGATGCTTGTATAAAAAAAATATATATATATATTAAAAAAAACATCCCAATTAAGTATTTAATTTTACGCTTTTGGAATCCTTGGAAAGCAATATAAAGCAAAACTACTCATATGCATATCGTAGACACGGTTCCTGTATTTTATGTGACTGGACACGCTTACCTTGCTGAGCAGGTCAGAAACATGCTTCACATGGGCAATCTCTTTGGCAGCTCCATCATAGTGACTCATAGTCTGCGACTTGATGCCCTCCATACGGTATTTTATCTGTACAGGAAAAAAAACCCAGACTCACCCAGCAACCTAAGACTGGAATCAATGCAGCCTAGTTGAAAAGGCCTTCAGTATCTGTTCTCTCACACACAAACAAGCATTCTCAGATGCTTCGGGATTGACGAGCAGCGTTCGTTTTGGTCTTGTGGAGATAGTTTCACCATAAATAGGTACTTTCTAAGTGCTAAGTGAATGTCATACCACTGTCACTGTCATTGGCTATTTCCACCATTCTTTCTGGGGTGAGAGAGATGATCTAATGCCGGTGTTGTGATCTAGTGTCCATACTTCACTGAGCTGTGCCTGGGCCTTCTTGATCCTCTGTATCTCAGGAGTCTGGGCTGTGATGACGTAGGGCTGGCCTCTGGTCTTGTCATAGGCTTCCCGATACTTGTTCTGCAGGCCGAGAACAAACAGTGGGCTTCAGGACTCCAAGTGGGACGGGACGGGACGGGACGGGACGGCGTGTTGAGAAGGCCCCCACTTACGTGGCTGAAGAGGTCCAGCATCTTCTGGCTGTGAGCCAGGTGGGGGGTCATGAACTTGGAGGTGTCCACCTTTGCCTTCTTCCTGACTCTTCGCATGGGCAGGGCACCGGCCTAACAAGCGGAAAGATGAAATTAAACGGAAGGGTCTGACACTGAGACAGCTGGCCTTAGAGTAGGCCAAAGGTTACAACCACAGAGATGGTGTGTAGCATTGCTAGTACTGAACACTACTTAACACCAACAAGATAGTATTGATTCATGTACTAAAATGTGCATGTACTAAAACTACCTGAAACGTTTTAGTCAATATTAGCATTAATAACAAACAAAAAATTAAATGAAATTAAAAGTAAATTCAACTAAGATTGGCTGAACACAGCCAAACATTTCAAACATTTCTCAAATGAAAACAAGGGATGGCTTCAATGCCAATTTTAATTGAGGGCTCTCTTTATGTTAACACTAACGTAATGTGAGGTAAAACCATTACATACCTGCGACAGCTCACAGTTCAAGAAGTAGTTATTGAAGGCAAGACAACAGGTACAACTTCCGAGACATTAACATATCAAGTGCAGATAGAAACACTAAATTGAGCTACGTTATCAGGGGACAGAAAATATTTTTTAGCCAAGCTCTGTTTTGCCCCTGGAGAAAGCTTTGTTAGGTTAACAGAGCTGGGACTGAGGGAAGGTAGATCGACTGTGGTTAAGCCAAGCCGATCAAGCAAGGGTTGGCGCACGTTTTAAGTCGGCAGTGAGGGTCATGGCTGGGAATTCATTTTCAACTGTAAAATGAGGGTTATTTCATCTACCCCTCTAAGTACCTGTGGTCTGGGAATCTCTCACTGGAGAGAATAGGTCAAAATACATTCATAGTTTAGAATTCGTTCATTGACGGATCTCCATTAAGATATGTGCATTTACCGAATTGTAGCAAATTTAGATTAGCATTAGGAATTCCTGATGTTAAGCGTCAAGTCGCGAGACTTGTGCGTTTCTTGTCTGTGGGGCCTGAACCAATGGAATAACCCCCACGTGCAATTGCATACAAGAAGGGAGGGACAGCATGTCATTTATTTTTTTCCGGGTTCCACTGCGAGTCATTTACCTCTGTGGCCTGTGTTTTCTGGGTCGTCCCCTCTGTTCTCTTCACAACATACTACAAATACAGGAGAAACCCTATTGTCATTATCAGGCTCAAACAGCAGAGAACACAACGGGTGGTGGGTTTTTTTTTCCCGTCTCTGAAGTGCAAACACATTGATACGCATTAGTCTCCACTATTCTGGCCTTTGCTACCAGTAAACCCAGCTTCTCATGGGTACCGAAACAGTCTTCTCTGGGTACCGAAATAGAACACTGCACCCGAGAGTAATGATATTAAAATGCCTTTGTATCCATTCAGTTATTTCAAGCTTGACAAATATGTCACTCAAAATCTCCTGTTCCGAGAGATATAAAAGCAAGGTAAGACGTGGGCATACAGTTCAGTCATTGGAAAGTATAATTATATACCTGCACTACATTTAGCAAACAATTCTTAATCGGCCTGACCTAGATGGTCTTGACTGACAGAACCTCCTGAACAGACGTGAGAATATATAGACTGACTGACCTTACATCTGTTATTGTTGCTACAGTCCTTTACATTGTGACAAATGGGAGCCACGTAAACCATTTTAAAAAATCACATACAGCTAAAAATACACCTTCGGCAAACACTTAGGCTAACATTTCAATGCCTAGTCACTTTTGGAGGTGCTTTAATTCAACCAGACTTAGGTGTTCAATTTTTCTGCTGATTAAAACAATATATTTTTTAAGATATGTCATGTAGTGGAATGTCAAAACAGGAATTATCCATATTATTATTATTATTATTGTTGTTGTTGTTGTTGTTGTTGTTATTGTTGTTGTTGTTGGTGTGCTTTACTTTTGTTCTATGATCCCAAAAAATCAACTTGTGAACCAGTAAGTGCTGTTCAGCTTGGACCTATCCACCGGACATGGCTGAAAGCATACTGAAATACTTTATTAGTTGCTTAGCAACTTTTTTCCGAAGTGACTTACCCAGTTGACATTTATACCACTACATTTATCCACTTACCTAGGTGTATATTTACTTTAGGATAAGTGCCCTGCTCTAGGAGACGACAGCCTTTCAGTTACAAGCCTGTCAGCTTTACCACTACACCACCACCTGCCCAGAGCTTTCTAACCCCCCCCCCCCCCAAAAAAAAAAACATCAAGCCTTTCCTTGGAGAATGTGACAGTGCGCTGGTCACACATGTGGATGAGACTGGATTATCTGAGTCTACTCTGTGGCACAGACACATGCAGGGCCGTAGGTTTCCCTGCTGTGGACGCTGACCAGTGGGAGCTGAGAGCTAGCTCTTACACTACACACACACACACACTCACACACACACTCACACACACACTCACACAGACACACACACGCACACGCACACGCACACACACACACTCACACTCACACAGATACACACAGACACTCACACGCGCACGCGCACACACACGCACGCACGCACACACACGCGCTCACACACACACACGCGAGCTCACGCTCACGCTCACGCTCACTCACACACACACACACACACACACACACACACACACACACACACACACACAGACACACTCACACAGACACACACACACACACACACACTCACACATACGCACACACTAATGCATTTACTCTCACTCACGCACTCACACAGACACACA
>JAOYSI010009411.1:0-10924 GCA_025775065.1 Hiodon alosoides | reverse complement strand
TGCTTTAAATATAGAGACTGTGTCCGATTCCCGCACAGATTTTGGGAGGCTATTCCATAGTTGTGGAGCTCTATGTGCAAATGCTCTTCCTCCAGATTTTGATTTGGTTATTCTTAGTGTATATAAATTCCCAGCCTGTTGTGAGCGAAGTAATCTAGATGGGACATACAGAACTATAATATCTGTTAAATACGACGGAGCTAGCCCATTTACAGCCATAAAAGTTAACAAAAGTAACTTAAAATCAGCCCGTTGCCTTATTGGAAGCCAATGTAATGAAGCTAACACCGGTGTGATGTGATCATATTTTTTACGTCTAGTAAGGATCCTCGCAGCTGGATTCTGAACAACTTGTAATGCATTTGTAGCTGTATTTGAGCCACCTGATAATTTAGCATTACAATAATCAAGTCTAGAAGTAACAAAAGCATGGATTATTTTCACCTAAAAAATGTCTAATCCTGGCAATGTTTTGCAGGTGATAGAATGCTACCCTTGCAATATCTTTAGCATGACTTTCAAAAGAAAAATCTGGATCAACTGAGTGGATTGTAACTCCAAGATCTTTAACTAATACACTATGATCTATCTTCTTTCAATCTAGGTCCAGTACATATTCATTGAGCCTTGTACGCTGGCCTTTTGGGCCCAATACGATCATTTCTATTTTGTCAGAATTCAGAATAGGAAATTGGAGGACATCCAATGTCTTACATCTTTCAAGCAAAGCTCCAATCTAGCCAACAGAAAATCTACACCTGTGGATGGTGGTTTCTTTATAGTTAGCTTAATTACAGCTACTTTGAGAGACTCCGGGATATATCCTTATACTAAAGATGCATTAACAATGTTTAACATTGGTTTTGACAGTACCGAGAGAAGACCTTGGTACTTGGTTAAGGAAACAACATGAAAGTTTTGATGCAGAGATTCTCGTTCAGTTTCAAGTTATTCAATTTTAATAAGCTCAATAGCAGAAAAGCTATCAATATATGTTCTGGAATTACTTTCCATAAGAGGTTCTGCGTAAGGCAAATTGTCTGCTGATGAGATCGCCCTTTTCTCACTTCCAATTTCTTCAATCTTCTCACTGAAGAATTTCATTAAGTCCTTGCTGCTATAATACAGATCAAGTTATCTATCCCTTGACTCTTGGTAATTTTGTATTAAACTGTATTAAAAATAAATCGTGTGTTTTTGTTTGTTCCTTTTTAGTTTGGAGAAATATGCTAAGCGAGCAGCCACCAATGCACATTTATAATTACAAACACTTTCTTTCCATGCGATAAGGAAGACCTGTAGTTTGGATGAGTGCCACTTCTGCCCTGGGACCATGGAATTGGCAAACTGAATTTCAAACGTAATAGGAAAGTGATCAGAAAGTACCGGGTTGTACGGAAAAAGATACATTTTCCATATAATATGGAATATGGAATACTTCTATAGCTGCCAAAACTTTTAGGTGCTAAGCTCTTCACGAAAAATTCACCATCACCACCACTTCGACCTCGTAAGGTTTTTGGCTGCTGGGGAAACCATCCAGAGTGGCCTGGTTAAGGACTTTGTATCCCTCTGGTTTCAACCAAGATTCAGAAAGATTTAAGATATCAACGTTATTGTCCATTATTACTTCCCTCACAAGCCATAGAGTTTAAACATCTAACATTTAGTAAACCCCTGCATAATTTGTTTTCAGATGGTTTATTGTTAAGCGATACATGATTACTAGTGAATGCTGATGAGATTTTTATGACAAACATTTCTTTATTTTAACATGGCGGGGAAAAGACACAGTCTCAATATTCTATATATGTGAATTGACTTAAATATTACTTTTAAAGGTACACTGAATGGGAAAACTGATGTGGAACTGATTTTATAATTATATGTTTATTGATATAGTCTAGACTGTTCCAAAAAAAAATGTCCAAAACAGCAGATCTGACTTTAGTGCTGCTGTGTTGGAGAGGGTCAGGGAAAAGCTGCTGTGGAAACACCATTCTAGTTAAAAAGAGGTTTACAACCTTTCTCAGCTCGAAACCAGTGAACACATGACCACAAAGATCCAGAAGACGCACATTGCTGTGACACTCCAGACGTCTTTGATAACTTTCTGCCTGAACCTACAGAGGAGATAATGGCCTGCAAAACCATGGCAAAAGAAGGACTTTGATGTTACAAAGTCGTACATCCTTACCATCACTGTATGGTGATGGGAGCCATGAGGACGAGCCGAAATGCTTTAGCACAGTTGGCCATCCAAATTGAGGAGATAATACAGAAAAATTATAGGCAATTCCAAATAACATCGACGACAACAAAAAAAATACATCTATGGAAAGTTGATATTGTGGAAAACCGGGGTTAAAAGGACGATTCCAGCAGCACCGAGACTCCCAGACATCCTACACAAATGCCTAGTTTGCACGTACTGGATCTCATGCCAGTGATTGTCAAGCACTACCATACACCACCCTCACAAGTGTACACACTACAGTATAAATGTAAGAAAAAATTATTTAGGCATTATTTACACTACTTAAAAAATGACCACATAGTTTTGGGTTTGCATTACGTTAAATATATTCCTTGCAAACTACAGTTCAATAATTTTTGAAAAAAATCTATGAATTCCTTGTAATATATCACTAAGGTTATTATTTCATCATCAGGCACTGAGGATTGGCATACTTCAAAAGGAAAACAATAGGAACAAACAGTTCCCTCTACTTGTGCAGTTAGAAATCATGTTGTCATTCCATACCTTATTAGACATACAATTATTCCATACATTATTTTTTTCATTGATTCAATGTAAGAGAGACCTTTTTACAGGTTTTGGAAGACAAGTGGCATCGAATTCCAAACAATTTCCATTTGCAGTTTGCAGTTTGCAGTCACGTGATTCTAAAGACGCGCGAAATTCAGATGGAGGGCACGGGGTGAGAGTCGAATGGGTGAGATGGAGGAAAGTCCGTACTGTACTAGTTCAGATCACTAGTTCACAACATATGTTGGACGTGACCCTTATGTTATGAAGAGGAGCGCTTTTTCAACTGAATTGAAATACTTGCCTGCCATCCAGACGGTAGATATAAGCAACTACCTTGTCCTCTAGAAAACAAATGAAAGCATACTTTTTTTAGTGGTTGGGTCAACGACCTCGGTACCAAGGTGCTCCACAATTTCGCCCGGGTGAGTGGCATTTCTTTTTTGTCATGTGGATTAACATAGCAACAAACATTAAACGCTACTGCGACTCTCGATGTTAGCGTTACGGTTGTTTACTTTACGTTATTAGGTTAACCAATCTCAAAGGTCCGCGAAACGCCACTAAAGACATGGATCATCGCGAAACCAGACGGAGAAGTCATTGCAGGTCATATCCTTTCTGATAACGATGTTAACTGTAGGAGCCCAGTCGACAGACTCAACATCATTTAAAGCCCCAGGGCAGCCTAAAGAGAACAACACCGTAGCAATAAGGCTGCACCCTGCGAAGACTTTGTAATTAGCTTTACCAACGTTATGCATTTGTCTTCAGTTACAGGGGTACAAACTCAAACAAAGAAAATAAAAAAAAACAATTACTTTAACTTTACAAAGTACGGAAACAGCTAACGTTACATAAACATAGCCACATAAGTTACTTACCTTTGACGAAGTGGTCACTGCACACACGAGCATTATCCGACTTGGCTCCTCCCAGGTTTACAAGCCATTTTCCCAGAATTTTTCAGGTAATTTCTTTCATTTTACCCCCTTATGAACTTTTGGTACACGATAAAAGCTCCCTGTGGTTTCTCAGTTTGGTCGATTTGAGCAACCATAAACGACGCAAAACACAGGCATTTTGCGTTTGTCATAGTTCATAGCCACAGCAACGCAGAGACGTGACGTCATGTGCAAACAAGCTACAAAGGGGAACCTACTGAAGCTAACTGATGCCCACTGTCCATTGTTCCTTAACATGAAAAAGATGCATAAAAACAAGTTTTACCCAATAATTTAGTTTGAATTTAAAAAAAAAACAGTTTACAGTCTCTGGAAGTCCTACATTCCCTTTCAATCATTTTTGAATATATCATGTTGTGGTGTGTGATTTGTTTCTTGTTTTTCAATACTAGCTTGGTTCTCACTTTATCTCATTCAAAACACACTCAGCCTCAGGAAATATCAATATTTGGAATGGAGAAACAAGAATAATGAAAATACGTCTTTGCCCTGTGAGTTTTTTATTTATTTGATAGCTTGAGTAAGTAGCTTTTGGCCAATTAACTGAAGTTCAGACTGAAGGATAATGTAAATTCTGTATTTTAGGATATTATGCAAATTAAGTTTAATATTTTTAGAAGTAAAAATAGATGGATGAAATGAATAAGTGAATAATGGTAAGTATTTTTTTTTGCCTGTCAAAGTAAATGTTATAATTGGTATAATGACTGTTATGTTAAAGCAATTTTATGCAGGTATAAAATTAATAAATAAATTTGCCAATGTATAAAAACACTATTTTGCTAAAGATTAGCCCAGAATTGCTAAACCAGGCACTTTTTCCAAAATGTTGGCTGTCGGGCAAAATTTCTGGAGCTACTAAAAAAGTAAGAGGAAGAAACAAACACACAAAAATAACTGAACAAAACTGAACATAAGCAAACTACTCAATGAAGTGGTGCCCTAACTTTATTATTAAATGTGAAAAAAGTTTATCTCCACCCAATTGTGAAATTTTGCTAAACCTTAAAGCTTATTATCTGCAGCACTGAATTTGAAAAACGTCTGTATTGTGTTCCTGTCACAGTTCTCAACACAGCCCCAGTTCCTCAGTAGATGTTAACAGTCACTTCTTTCCATCTAATCATTTAATTAACATTCCAGAAGCCCATGTTCAGTCACCCTCTGCTTCCATTGGCCCTGCATCTTCGTACTTGGTTGTATTCCTTGCCTTGCCTTGCCTGACCCGACCACATCTTTCTATGTTCTTTGTAACTCTGTTTGCCTGATTGCCTGACCATTGCTTTTGTCCCCGACCACGTCTTTGACTACCTTTGATTGCCTTGATTGTCTCACTCACCCGTCGCCAGCCGGATCTGAAAAATAGAGCACTGTGCTTTAATGTTGGTGTGCCCTACCTAAGTTCGGCTTTCGTTTGTGGCTTCCCCTGTGCCGACCTCTTCTCTTCGTTGTGGATGGCTTTTGTTCTTTCCCCCTCCCAATCAGCTGATGCGTGTCAGCTGTGTCTGCATTTGCCAGGGAGGGAACGTACCCTCTTGATTGTGGGGGGTGCATTTTATGACGCGTCAGCTTTCCTGACGCCCCGGGGTTACCACTCTACCCTGTGGAACGTTACAGTTCCCTAAGATCTAGGGACTACTGTGTAGTAGATTTGTCAAGTAGGTCACTAACTTACAACTGCAATTGCAAAAAAGTGCAGTTTTCCTATTATGCAGTGCTCCATTATTAATCAATAGCTAAGTATAAAGGCACAGATGGGTTCATGGGACGTAGTTGGGAGAGCAAGTGAAAAGTCTGAATATATCACAAAGCTATAACATACTGAATGTGACACAGCTCCTGTGTGATGACTAATAAATGACTAATATTTTGTAAACATGTTTCAATATACAATCAGTGGCCAGTTTATTAGGTTCACTGGCCTGTTCACAGATAGTCACATGGCCATGGCTTGCTATATAAACAGGCATTGGAGAATTCAGTTGCAGTTTGTTTGATTGTTGGAATGTCAAAACAAGTGACCTAAGTGGCTTTGAGCTTCAAACTTTAAAACATTTTAAAGACTAACAGAAACAAAACTACTGTAAACACTGACTTCTCAATATGCTTACTGAACTTACCTCCTCAAAATTATTTAATAGGAAGCTCTTAGGCGTAGATTAAGATGATTTTCTACATACTTCTTCATTGACCTACATAAAAGAAATCTGAACTATACATGCAGTGAAACAGGATGATCAAGGTTTGTGTGACGCAAACATATATAATAAAAACAAAATGTTCTGACAGGTATAACTTTCCTCCATTAATCTAGAGAAACACAATTTCTCTACACGTCAGAGTCTTTTAAACCACCACACACAAGGAACAACTTCCCAGACATGATTGGCATTCTTAGTTTAAGTCCCCAGTTCAGGGAACAAATCAAGAGAATAATTTAATAACAGGTTTGTCCTTTTTATCTTGCTTGTAAAAGGGGGGATAGTAAGTTCAGTGGAGGCATCAGCAAAAACGTCATATGTGTAGTCGTATTTACCAAAATGTTTTACTTTAATATCTAAGAAATCCTAATCTCCCTATCTGTATTGATGGTGGTTTCGGTGGGTGGACACCTTTTACTCAATGTCAATTACCAAACCCTTTCTCTGAAAAATCATGTACCCTTCTCAAAACAAAACTGTAGATGAAAAAGTATGCTTGGTATTTAGTGTTGTATTTGTGTTCTCATAGTTGTAATCGAATAGTTGTAGTTCTCATAGTTGTAGTCAAATCCTAACATGCTTATTCTTGGCATAATTCTGTAAATTATATAGTTGTAAAAACAAAACAATTGACCTCATATGGTAGCGTTGGTTCTCTTCTAACAAGCTGTAAAGTTTCCAGAAAATCTGTGCTGGGAATAAATCTTTGTTGTTGTGCTTTTCTAGTCCCAGAGGAGCAATGTTATGCTGAAGAAAAACTTGTGAGTATTTTCTTCTTAGGTCAGATATAATCAATATTCTGTGAAAATGATTGCCAGTCTCCAGATCTATGGATTCTAAGATTTCCGTTGATATAATATGTCGTATTTTGTTTGTACAAATGCACTCAAAATCAACTGCTTATTAGAAAAAGTAACCCATGTGTCATGATATGTATATGTCAATTTACATATACAGCGTTTATTGTTGCTTAAGTCATGGAAAAAATTAAACTTACGTTGTATGTGGGCATGTTACTCGGAAAATTGTATTTGACCCCATGAGACAGCAGTCGGGGTATGTTAACAAAATAATATACACAACGACATGTTCTGTGAAGTCGAGGCATTGTGACAGCCTCCGAGCTACAACAGGCATAAATACGTCAGCAAAACAAAAAAATGTATGTTTACTACCCTGCTCATTGTATTGAAATGACTAGTTCTTGCCAAGCTGTGAGCTTATGTATTATTTTTCATGTTTTTGCTTGCCATACTGTGCACTGATAAAAAAATAAAAAAATAACAAAAACCCACATTTGTTTTTGTTTTTTTGTTTTTTTGTTTCAGCCCTGCTCATTTTTGGTAACACAAGAAAAGAAAATATGTCGAAATTTGTATGTTGCATGTAAATCAACATTTTGGGGAATGTTTCCAAAACACAAACCAGTACCTGGGAGGTGGGGGTTACTGAATATTGCTGCTGTGTTATCGAATTTTTTGGTAATTGCCTTGTAACACACAGCTCATGCTTTTGCACGGAAACAAACAGCGTTTGCAAGTTGGAAGCAAAAGATGGCTTATGACCTGCAGCATAAGAGCTGCCATTTCCTGGTGGTTGAGTTGGTCTGGATGTATGACCTTGGTGCAAAAAGCTCAACTCCCCTAGGTGTGATCCCTAGGTGTGAGCTGGCAGAAGTCTTGGAGAGGTTGGGAGAAGTGATTTACTAAGTCAGGCTGTTGGAGCAAGTCTTCCCCATGGACAGGGTGATGCCCTACAGAGGGACCAAAGTAACAGAGACCCGGATCACTGACAACACCACCATCCCCCATGATGGTGCTACATGTCCAGAAATTGTGACTAAGGCCTATGAGTCCTCCTCTCAAAATGAGGCTCCCAATAGTTTTAGCCGACCGAGACACAGGGTCATCTGATCTGTCCAATAGTACTGGGATCTCTTTGCCTCCTCAAGGACGGGAAGGGGCGATAGAGTAACAACTACGAAGGAATACAGTTAAAATGAGTGACATGGAAAGGCGGGACTAGGTTAAACAGTTATGTTGCAACCCAAGAGCACCCTGGGAAAGCCTGATAAAAAAGTACACCTATTTGCTTCGCTAGATTAACTCAGTATTAATTAATTCACTGTGTTCTTGTTTATTTAATAAAACAGCAATTTACTTTAAATTAAGATGCCTCTGCCCAGTTCTTTACTCAGCTTCCGCTACAGTAGTTTACAAACCTATGTGTCTGTGTGTGTGTCGTTTTATTCTTCCCTGTGATGTATGTGAAATCGTTACTCATAGGAAAGCAATATGCTTGTATTAACTTTTGTTTTCATAATTTCTGTTTGTTATCATATTGAAGGTATCCGAATATTTTTTCTTGACAACAAAAGAGTTACAATGTTAAACCTACCTGTAGTTTTTTTGATGCTGTGTGCTCATTATTGTCTCCACCAGGTTTAACATTAACCCCTTAAGGCACCAATATTAAACATTTCAGTTTTACCTTGAGTGCAGTAGGCATCGCTAGTACCACATTATATGGTCCCTCATGCCTTGGTTCATTCCATTTTGATTTACACCCAGTCTCCTGGATCTCACTCAGGTAATCCGGGATATAACTGATCCTTCCTTCCATGGCACCTTTTACCTGTTTGAAAACATTCTTTTGTTATGCCGTTAGGTGCGGCACATAATTGGACAATTCCTTCTCATGTTGTACCAATGAGGGTCCATTGTATGGACCTCTGAGATATGGCACTGGCATGGGTCTTCCAGTTCACATTTAATGCAGAATTAGATGCATGCTTCAATTAGTTTGGATTCTCATGGTCATTAGTGCTAGCGGCAATGCTTCCACCCATTTGATTTTGCCGTCTGCACATATCTTGGCCATTTTTGCTTTTAGGCTTCCATTCGCCCTTTCGGCCTCTGCCTTATTCCCAACATTTTGGTCACGACCTTCATTATTTCAACTGGGCCTCTGCTGGGGGTTGTTACTGAGGGGGCATGGCTTTGGGCCGGCGATGCCCCTGTTCCACCAGCCTTCCGGAGTTTCCCGATGGTGTGGGCCCACGTGCTGGGGCCACAGGGCAGAACCACCGGATGTGACCTGGCTGGCCACACCACCACTGTTTTTTATTTTATTTGAAATCCTCATAAACGTCTGCAAGGCGTCAAAGGGTTAATATACTAGGCTTTGCAGCCTAAGAATGGCAAGGGTTGAAAGGGGGCCTCCATGGGCAACCATGTAGTTGGCAAGAGTGTGGAGTTGGACTATGTGTATTATAACAGGCTTTGGACCATTGGAATTGTTTGTTTTTCATACAAAAATCAGTGCAAAACAGAGTGAAGTTACTGCCGGTAAATTAATCTCTTGACAATTCCAAGATGGTTTCAGCATGTCTCAACCATGCTTTTCATTTCTTACAATTTACATCCCCCCAGTTTTTTCATAGTGCCATTAACAGACACACTCCAATCCTACCACTCCAAGCAGTGATGTGACACATGGAATCCTCAAGAGTCAAAAGGCTCAACTGGCAACTATGGTTAATCAATCATGATTAAATAAAACAATACTTGACACGAAAACAAGAAATATAAGAAAAAAAATAAGTTAAACAATATAGTATTGTGGGATGACACCAAAAAATGTATTACATTAAACCTGGGCGTATTATTATACTATTAAATAAACACTACAAACTAATAGTGGAGTTATAGTTTTTTGAATAGATATTTATCTATCAAATTAAGGATTTGAAAAACCCCTCCAGAGGTGATGTACGTAGTTCAATTAAAAATCTATGCGCTGAATCATAACTGTTGGACTTTTTTTTTTACAATTACATTTTTTCATTAAGTAAAAACCTTTTTCTTCCCAGCTAAACATGCTCATTCAGCTCCTGTAAAAATGTCCAAAATAGCAGATCATGAAAATATGTCTTTGCCCGGTGAGAGTTTTTTATTTTTTTATTTTTTTATCTGATAGCTTGAGTATCCTCCCTTCCGGCCAACATGGACTCTCTTCAATTTTCATACCACGAAAACAGATCAACGGGCGATGCTATTCCTCTGGCGATGGACAGTGTTCTCACACCTGGATAAGAAAAACACCTAATGCTCATCGACATTCATTGACATCTCTGCCTTCAACACCATCATTCCAGCCAAACTCATCACAAAGCTCAAGGACTTAAGATTGAATACTCTGTGCAACTGGATTTTGGACTTCCTGATGAGCAGAATGCAAGTGGTGAAAATCGGTGACCGCATCTCCTCCACACTGTCTCTGAACACAGGAGCTCCACAGGGATGTGTTGTCAGCTGCTGTACTCCCTGTTCACTCAAAACTGTGTCTCAAAGCATAGCTCCAACAACATTTGCAAGTTTGTTAACGACACCACCATCCTGGGCCTTATCACAGATGAAGATGAAACAGCCTACAGAGACGAGGTCAGAGTGGTGCAGTGACAGTAACCTCAGCAAAACGAAGGAGATGATCATGGACTACAGGAGGCTGCAGAAGGATAGCCACATCCCCTGACATTCTGATAATGTCTGAGGAAGGCTCACAAAATCACCACAGACTGCAATCACCCAACACACAGACCATTAGGCAGACGGTACTGCAGCATTCAGTCCAAAACCAACAGGCTGATGGACAGTTTCTGCCTGCAAACCATCAGGATCCTGAACCAACTGTAAACCAGTCATTTCTCCTTCTTCCATTCTTTCGCTCATGCCTCCACCACCTCCCACACACTGGTCACCTCACTCACAGGTCAAGGTCACTGATGGTCAATCATGTCACCTTTGGGTATGTTGCAATATTTTCACTATTACCTCTTTACTGCTGCAGAAACACTTTACTGCTGTTTCTGTGCAATATACTAATATATTATATATAATAATGGTTATTAATTATTATACATTATTTATTATCTAATTTAAATGTAAATCTTTTAAATTTTAAAATGCTGCATACATACTAATATATTC
>JAOYSI010009410.1:28277-41977 GCA_025775065.1 Hiodon alosoides | reverse complement strand
CCCCCCCCCCCCCCCCCCCCCCCCCCCCCCCCCCCCCCCCCCCCCCCCCCCCCCCCCCCCCCCCGCCCCCCCCGCACACCCACATCCGGTGCATTTCCATTCACAAATACTTAGGGGGGAAAGTGTCGCCATACTGCTGTCACAACAGCCCGAGCATATCATACCCGCTTCAGACAAATGTGGGGTTTGGGTAGTTCATGACCAAATATGGACCGGAAATGTAGCAAGCGACCACACCGCCTTGCTGCGCAGCCAGGCTACATGCAGCTGAAGCGCAGTAAGACCAGAGGGATTTGGGAAGCCCAGGGCTAACACAGTCCCCCCTCGTAATCATCCTCGTCAGCGGCCGCTGCCCTGTCCGCGTCTCCCTGAGGAGCGGTAGGGGGTTTCTTCTTCTTCCCGCCTCCAGGGACTCTCAAGGAGATGGCCAACTTGGCGTACTGCAAGGGAAGACGGCTCGTAACCACACACTGGTCTGGACCAAACCCACAGACAGACCCCGGAGGGAACGGGTACGTTCTGACACTTCTCCTCGCCGAACTGACTCTTAAAAACATACTTCCCGATTTTCCTCTATGGTTTTAAAGCATTGCCGCCTTTATATGTGCAAGTGTCCATTCATTCAAGTGGCCTCCTTATTTTTAAATGTAGAAAATCATACGCTTACAAACATTTTTTTAGTTTTAACACGTAATTGTCAATTATAAACCCAATAATTATTGGCTAATGAATGGTACAATTTCAGCAATGATTAGTACGAATTAATGCCCATGCGTGCCGTTTAAGCATAACTGAGATGTTGAGTGTGCTAAAATACAAACAAGCTGCGTATGCCAGTAAGATTATTCGAGTGAATGAAGATGGGATCAGTGGTCCTTTTGTTTAAATCACAGCCAGGAATAAGGAGGTAGCGTCCCATGTGCTTAATGGCACTCACGTCATTGTCCATGTACTTGAGGAGGGGCGAATTACAGACGCGGTACACTTGGTCCTCGTCTTGTTCGTCATACCCGCGCAGTAGCTGCTCAAGGGCAACGCAGTCCTCGCTGGTGTTGAACCCTGGGAAGCTGCAGGGAGTAATACGCCACACTTAGTACACGTTGCATGGCCACGTTGCAAACGCAAACAAACAGGACATACAAACCACGCACACTGGTTTGGTTCAGAAATGTTGGTACCTGTAACCCTCTCTGACACATTTGTCCGCTGCAACAAAGTCACTTCTGTGAAGGTGCACTAGTACTAGTGCAATGGTTTTCTAAAAGAAAAAAAATATATAAATTACACTGCAATCCTCCACATCTGCACAGGAATCACCAATGGCCTTGGTACATCCAAAGCAGAGACAACACGTGTTGAAGAGTGATTTCATAGCCAGGGTGAACTAGGTCACTAAATACTCTTTTATCACACCACAACCTTATAGTTCTGACAAAAGAAAAACCATAATTTGTTTTCACACTGATCACATAGCCAAAAATCACAGAATCTCTTTCTATTGATTGAAACACACCTTAAAGCAAGTTGGGTAATTTTCGATATCTTTGTATATGGTCTTCTCTTTCTGTATGGATGCAGCTGCTTCATCATACCTGAGCACAAGGAGCAAACAGCTGAATGGAGAGACTGGAGTCTGAGCTAAACCCCAGACAAGGTGCGTCTGCCGTCTTTACCTCTGAAGTCTGACCAGAAGTCTTGAGGATTTTCCATACAGTTCGGCAGCCTGTCGGAGCCGGTCCTCGTTCTGCACATGCAGACACACGCTTACTCAACATCCATTCTCCAAAAGACAGAGGCTAGTCCGGCAATAGATACAACAAATTGTCTCTCGGGTCAAGCAATCTGTACAATTTTATTTTTGTCACTTACTCCGCTGGAACTGTATAACCTGGAGAAATGCTGAAATAAGTAACAGGCAAGGACTACTGCAAATGTAAATCAGCATAATCTGTGATTCTGTGATTTAATTTACCTCAAACACAGATGCTCCCTTCTGGTAGAGATCCACAGCCTTTTCCAAACTAAGAGGCTCCATGAATCTGTGAACACAGACCAAGAGTCAATAAAGACCATAACCTCACAGGCCTCAACAATGCACTTTTGAATAGATTGAACTTACTTTCCAGCCCTGTCCAGTGCCATAGCTGCTGTGTCTGGGGTGCCATTCTCCACGTACATCATGCAGGCTTTCTCAATGTACTGAATAGCCTCAGGCATGCGTTTCATGTCCTGCCAAAAGCCCACGGTCTGGGTTACGCCTGAAGTAGCCACACACTTGCAGACCTCACTCGATGCAGTCACCAAATGCCCCACCGCGCCACTTCTAATCACATGCAATTGGCTCAGAAGTTCAGCAGGTCAGCTGCGACAGCCCTGGGGACCACTAGTGGAGCGTTTGGGGAGGAGAACATCTGGCCCGTACACAGCTGGCTTTAAATATCCCATCAATGAAACGTCACAAACAAGGTGTTTTTCACATACACAAGATCCAGCACATTACCTGACGGTGTCAGACTCTTAAAGGGTTAAAATGTGAGCTGGGTTACTCACCTTCATCATCATGCCTGCTTGTTCCAGTGCTCTGCAAAACAAAATCACGACTTACAACAAAGTAATAGACACCAGTATACATCTTAAATCATTAAGATGTATCAAGACTGGAATACTTACTTTGCAGCATGGAACAGACTGTCAATAAAGTTAAGAATATAGACATTTTCCACATAAATTGAAACGATTGTTTAAGAGGATTTTTTGCACTACTAACTAAACCTTCAAAGCAAGCTATGTAGGCTATACATCCGATGAAGCAACTGCACAGGAAGTGGAGAGCCGTACACCCACGCCACACTGTGATTGACTGTAACTTTCCCCTCAAATCAAGCACAGACTGAGACCGCTTCATCAATTATCATGAATTAAAGATGACCGAAGGCCATAGTTCTGGGCACTTTCTGAAATTCGCCTTCAGTATCTTCATTTATGAAGTCTATCTAGTCGGAAGGATACGCTTTGTTTTCAGTGTGGTACTCTGCCTCCTTCAGGTAGGCATCCTTTGCCTGCTCAAACTGTTTGGCATTTTTAAAAGCCACCGCTAGAGGGGGGAAATGGGTAGACAAATACAACAACCATTTCTTAGCAGGAGGAGCCATTTAGTTAATAACAATGCTTTATTTACAATGAGGGCATCAGTGTAATTACGGTTTCAAATAAAAATATCAACTATAAAGCTAAAGCTACAGGGCTTAAATAGATAGATTTGTTTAATAATAAAAAAGACAGATGCTTTATGAAGTAAATGCGAGACAGCACATTCACCGGGTGTTTTTAAAATAAACAGTATAGCTACAGGAGAAGGATTATCTGACATTCGTGCCCTGATTCGTGTGGTATTAGCATTGTTTACCACTTGTTCAAGCAAGTTTTCCTTACCGGCTTTTGCGTATTCTGAAGCTGCACTATCATAGTCTGGTTTCCACTTCGTAAAATTTGTCTTGAGGCTGAAAATAGCGTCAGATTAAATGTTTACGTGTATCCACGATGCAAAATAACTACTTCAAAAATAATCTAATTTCATTTTTAAAAACAATACACCTCTCCAATTTCCTTATTTACCATTAATAAGAAAAGTCTTACTCGATCATCACCAATTCAGAAATATGTGGGCCTTTATGAGCGATGCAAAAATTCACAATATAAGAATAACAGCTCACAGAAGAAGTCATAAAAAAATAAATACAAAAGCAATAATAATAATAATAATCTATGAGTACGGTGGCTACGTCCAATCAGAAAGATTCACTGTGAAATTCGACTTCATACATCACATTACATTATACAACTGAATTTGAACAATGAGCACGAAATAAAATATTAGCTTCAACTGGTTCGGTGTTCACATTGGCATTAAACAATACGTTAACTAACTAATTAACGTTATATCAATCGTGTGATTAAATATTCCTTGCTGTGCACGTAGGTACCACAAGTTATTTCCTATACAGATGCTACCTAACGGTATGACGCGAGCTAAAAAATTAAAACAGCTGAGGCTTTCTAACCATTTTTCAGCTTTGGCGATGTGCTCGTGGGCTTCGTTTATTTTTTGTGCAGCCATAATCCCGTGCCTGTATTTTAAGCCTTCAACGCTGGTTAGACACCAATTTAAAATGACTTTGATAAAAATCAACGTTAGCAACAAAATTCCTTAGGTTACGGGGGATTATCCTGTTATTGGAAACTCTCACGTCATGGCGTTTGAATACGGGTGCCGAAGAGGCTGCGGTGGGCCAGTGGTCTTGCGTTTCTAGGTTGTGTTTTATTTCTCTTGCTACAGATCCGCCAAAGTGTGTGTGTGTGTGTGTGTGTGTGTGTGTGTGTGGAGGGGGGTCTGGGTGTTCATTACAATCAGTTGTTTGAAATGACTAAAAATCATAAATCTGTGGTATTGTAAAACTATTGCTTGGACATGAAAAAACCTCAATATGATACTCGGATACTCTGGACCTTGTTTTGATAGATGGGTAAACTTTACTTTTTCAGACTGTTTTTGTCGCTCCACTCAACCTTCTTCTGCAGTGGTATTACCTTGGTAAATTGGCTTGGCCATCTTACAATTCGTCCCTTGTTGATGTAGCAGTTCAGACAGCACCCAAGTCAAGGAATTTAATGAACACACAAATTCTAGCCTTCTAGTTAATGCTTGTACAGTTTCAGCACAGTCACAGAAAATGTCATAACCCCAAGAATAAGGACTGCTGGAATGCCTGGAAATACACATCTTTTGGAAAAAGCCTATATTGATGTGGTATAATGCATGGGGTGGCAATCTGTGGATGAACAGTGTATGTAATTTTCATTATATAATAATGTAACAAGTATTTGTTAGCACAATAAAACACAAAGTTACTTTTTAAGTTACTAATTTTTCCGGATGTTTTTCTTTTCTTTTGTTAATGTGATTTCATATTAAAATTGTCTTATGTTCAGCAACGTAACCAACACACTCCTGTGTTCCCACAGAAAGCAAACTCCTTTTGACTCGAATAAAAGTAATATACTTGTCTAACTGACAGCCATAGCCCCGGATATTACAAATGTATTTTCCTGGTCTTGTGCACAATGTTCACAGCACAATGTTACAAAAATTTAAATTGAATTCCATTATGGAGTAAGGAGGTGCCCTCTGCAGAATCCCTCACAATCTATAATGCTTAGCATATCGCTTGTGGGTGTACATGGCATGGCACAAGAGTCCCATTTTCAGTTTGACTCAACCACTTAAACCAGGTTCAAATTTATAGGGGGTTGCACAATATCGCATTGTTGCCTTAAAGCTGTAGGGCCCTGGGTCAGAATCTGGCATTTGGTCACTGTATGGAGTTTATCTGGCTACTCAGTTTTTCATCCCATGGTCTACAGACTTATGTTTGTGTTTCTGTCTCCTGCCCTGGCAGACTGAACTGGATTCGTGGTTATGCGAAATTAATTTAATGAAATCGAAATTGACTGGGTCCATTTACACCTATCACTAGTCTGTCAGATAGTTAGGCTCTGACGGCATCATCTTTATTCTGCATCAGCATGACTTCATTCGGTTCCCAGAGCAGTGGATCATAGACATGCACCCCACCTAAATCTTCAAATGACCTGAGTGCAGCAAATACCCTAATACATTGTAGCAAACTATCGGTGTTAGAGTATTTTTATCTTTATGCTGCTGATAACGCTGTTAATTACGTATAGCTCACTGAAATAAAAATAGATACGGAAGAGTTAAAACGTTTAAATATGTATCAGACATGCAGATGGAAAATCGATTAACAAACACAATTTATTTGGGAATTGAAGTTTTCCCGGGAAATGCGACGGAACCGGAAGTAGCTTGGACTTTGACGTAAAGTTCAGTTTTCCGTTCCACACTGCGGGACAACAACTGGGAAGAAGAAAACTTTCGGGAACTCGTTACGACACGGGCAACAAAGTTTTTCGTACAGACACGTACCTTGTTTACCTTTTTAAAAGCATAATAGTGGTACAGATGTGGAATTGTTAATGGATTCGAGGTACGAGATCCAGCGGAGGGGCGGTGGAGTTGGGATAAATGTTTGCGGGGGCTCAGTCGGCGGATCCCCGGCTTTGACAGGGGCTCAGTCGCGCAGAAGAAAGATGCCACCACGGCCAGCCGATTACAAGTTGCAGATCATAATTATCGGATCCCGTGGAGTGGGAAAAACCAGTTTAATGGAAAGATTCACGGATGATACTTTCTGCGAGGCGTGCAAATCTACCGTTGGTAAGAATTCCTCGACTATTTGCTTACTATCTAGGTGTCTTGCTAACAAATGTTAATTATAAATATATTTTTTCCCCGTTAAATTAGTGTTACATTTGTGTGGCCTATACAAAACATGTAAAGTATGCAGTAGGCAATATATTCCCAATATAGTATACATCCTATGATGAATTAACCCTAATTAAAACGGGATACCGAGCATTTAAAGTTTTTGGCGTTTAACCATTAACACAGTGCTATATAGTACAACATTTCTATAGACGGCGTCTGTCATCTAGTAAAATGTAAATAGGGTCTACTTTGAAATAAATACGAGGAATTACCAACTGTCTTGCGACAGAAACATGCTGTAAGATATTCTTAGAACTAGGCGTCAAACTTGAATACTAAGACATTTTGTTCACTCTATCCTTATTATACAGTTCACGACAGAAACGTTATGTTATTGATCAAGCGGGGTTATATTGTTTTATAAATGTCCGCGGTACGCTCAGTTGTTACAAGGGCAGTGTGTTGTAGAGCTCTACTTGTTTTTGAGTAGGAGATGGCGATAACGAGAGCATAGCCCCCTGCCAGAAGATTCGTGGGCCACAGTTTGGGAAGCAGACTTGATGATCTTAGCTCTTCTAGATTTTGACCTCGGCTGTGGCTCTTTGCCATTTCATTCGATAGTCACCTATATGTCTCATTCGCGTTTTGATATGGTTGGTGATTTATCTGTGATGATTGTATGTTTAAAAATCGGAATTCGAATTCGATTAATCAGAATATTTGTAAATGGCGACGGTCAATTAGGCAATAATTAAAATGACTGAGGTCTGCAGTTACTACATGTGCCTTTTGAATTACACTATTGCTAGACCCAGAACCTTGAATAGAACAGATCACGGTTGTGACACAGGCTAGATGAGACCCCCCCCCCCCCATGTCATTCAAGAGCTCTTTCCTAAAATAGTGTTGTGTGCAGACAGCTGCCCTTGCAGGCCTCTGTGTTGTTTGTCATATAATAATGCCGTAATTCAAATAGTTAGGTTAAGAAATTGGTCTCATGGTACTCCATGAGACCAATAAAGTGTAGCTTTAACTTATAGATAGATTCTAAATGTATAGTTTTTCTTTTTCCAGCAATGATACATAGCTTCTGGAGAAGCATTTTTAAAAAACACAATAGTTGTACTTTTTATTTTATTTTAAATATTTCAATCAGTGTTTTATTACGGTGTACTCCATTCAAAAAACAAATTCCCAAATGTTGTCTCTTCCGTTGTTCAATGTGTTTGTTTATGTTCATGAGCTTGTTTATAAATCCAAATATATGCAGAGTTTTAAGGGGAAGAAAATATATTTAGCTAATTTTTGCCTCTGGATTTTTCACCATCTTTCTACATATGGAGTACAATAGTTCACAACAAAACATTAATATTAAAATGCTGGTTTCTGTGTTCCTCAAGGTAAACGGGTTACCATCATGTTATCTTCTAGCTGAACACCATTTTGTGACGGTTGTTTTTTATGTCGGTGTACTGTCGGAAAAAGAGCCATCCCTCAGTTGAACATAGACCCAGATATGATGGATTTGCACAAAAATGTCTTGGTGTGTGCTGTGCGTCCTGCCTCTTCCCTTCTCAACGCCCTCCTGGGGGCCCTTGTCTGCAGGGGTGGATTTTAAAATCAAAACGGTGGAGCTGAGAGGGAAGAAGATCCGGCTGCAGATCTGGTGAGCCTCCGCCCGCCTCTCCCTGTGATTCAGCTCTCGTGACTAATGGCCCCTCTGTCTGGCCGCTAACCCAAGCTCCCCTGCGTACGCTCTGCGTCCTCATCTCGGCATGGCCCGCGTGCGTTCCGTCTCCCTGAACCTCAGCCGTCATTGCTGCCTCCGTTTCCATGGAGAGAGGGCGGCACTTTTCTCCAGCCACTGCAAAACCTCTGGATATGGGCGGATGTGGCTCTAGAGATTGCTATCGGCTCCAGTGTCTAACGGGTTTCCTGGATGTCTTGGACTTGTCTTTAGATGGCAAAACAATGTATTTTTACTTCATTCGGCAATGCGCTCTCTTCATGACCATTTACAACGTTGAATTTGCTCTACTTTTGCAATGGTGAACAACAGAGGTTATTTACACAGTGGATAATTCACTGCGTTGTCAGTTTGTCTGACTGAATTCCACTGGTTTATAGTCTCCTTTGGTAATTTGAGAATTAACCGAATGCTTGTTTTTGGTATTATTTACTTTTATTTACAATTATTTTATTGGAGAAAAATCCTTATTTTTGTGTTTTATATTTAAGCCTGTATGTTAGCCTGCGTCATTCTTCTGATTTAAGCAGTTTTCCACTTAGCTGACACACGTAGGTAGCATTGCATGCCATTCCATTGACATGCGGCATGAGAAACTGTGCAAAACTGTCCCCTCAAGATAACATGCCTGTGTGTCCATCTCACTAACCCCACCACCCCTGGATGGCTGCTTTGAATGTGTCACATGTCCATGTGTGTTGCTCTCATCCAGCTTCCCAGCATCCTCGGGTCCATCAATGTCCTAACCCTAGATCGCTGTGAGACGTTTCTCCAGTCTGCGTAGCCAGTCTATCTGTCTGAATCTACCAGGTAAATGCAAGAATGTCTGAAACCATCTGAGCAAGCCATTTATAAAAATCCACATCTAGTAACTCTCAGGATTTATGAAACGGCATAGTTGTGGATGATGTCACTGGTAATGGACTGAAAACTCACAACCCGTGAGACAAAAAAAAAACCGATTTGTCTTGTTCTATTCAGCGAAGAAGTCTTAAGATATAACTGAGATGGGTTCATTGTGGTGTCCCTTCTGTAAGTCTCCATCGCTTTCCTCTGTGGGTCACGTTTCTATTACTGTGTCCTGTGACTGGACCGGACAGGGACACAGCGGGCCAGGAGAGGTTCAACAGCATCACCTCGGCCTACTACAGGGGTGCCAAGGGCATTGTTCTGGTCTACGACATCACTAAGCAGGAGACCTTCGAGGACTTGCCCAAGTGGATGAAAATGATTGACAAGGTAACGTGCAGTAAGCCGGGAAGGAGGGACTTAAGGAGGTATGGTGGGACTCGATGTTTTTTGTCTGTGACCCTTTTCTCAGATGGACCTCGAAAGGCTTTCTGTGTTTCACTAGTTGTAATGACTTCCAAGCTGCAGGACACGTTTGTGGGCCTGTTTTTGGTTCTTTGACCGGGTCCACTCTCTCTCAACAGTATGCCTCTGAGGATGCTGAGCTTCTGTTAGTTGGGAACAAGCTGGACTGTGAGACCGACCGCATAGTAACTCGACAACAGGGTGAAAGGGTAGGTTTGAACGTACCAACCGGAACTTTCCACAGTGGATAGTGGATGAATGGTGTCCAAGACAATTTTGTTAACCCAGATTCTACTTATAATAATAGTGATGGTAATAATAATTTGTTTTGATTTTGCCCTAAATTTCATTAATACATTTTATTTTGAAATATCTTGTTACCATGGCGATTTACAGTAGATGGCAATGTCTGGCTGTGAATATGGATGGTAAATGGTTTCCCTGGAGATTTTGATTAGTATTTTGTATTTGGAGATTACTTGCTTGGATTGCAATTCCAGAGCTAGTTTTGTGCTGCAAAATATTATAGAGAATAACACACAGTCTGTATTCCCAGATATGTCCGAATTCTCTGTGTTACAATTCTGCAGCTGGGTCTGTACTGGCACGAATAAGGTTATGACCTGCTTACATCTGCCCAGGCTGAAACGTGTTCCCTTATGACCACTGAAAATATTGAAATTTAATAGTTCTTTAAATCCAGATCTGTGAGTCTCTTGAGGAAGAAACAACAATCGCAGCAGTTGCTCAAATTGAGGCAGGGATAATGTTTTTTTACCTAGTATTTATAAGTATCCGATAGTACTCCGATAATATTATTAATCAAAAATCAACTGGTATTATTGCACACACATGTCAATTTCCAGGAATTTATATGTTAATTCAGGTAATTTCAAATGGCAAATTGGAACTAACGGAAATAATATTGAGGATCCTTAAGCAAATGTATGCATTGAAATCACTGCAAAGCTGCAATCTTTAAATAATTTAATCATTTGACAAATAGTTTATTTAAAATAAATTATCTTTTTTGTGTGATTATTCTTTCCTGATTGGTGTCGTTATTGAGTTATACACAGGGCCTCTTTTCCTCCTCTGCAGTTTGCTTCAAGGATATCTGGAATGCGCTTCTGTGAGTCCAGTGCCAAGGACAACTTCAATGTGGACGAGATATTTTTGAAACTGGTCAATGACATTCTGAATAAGGTTTGTATAGATCCATGCTCCTCAACTTTCTGATTCAATGCCAAGTTTTTTCTGTTGTCATAAAAAAAAAAAAAACCTTGTTACAAACCTTGTCCTGCATTGATTGTTTCACGGTGGCTTGCTGTAAGGTGAGGTAAGGTAAGTTTTGGCCCTATAAGTGTCAGACTTGGTCATGCCCACCTGTGCTCACCGACAGTGTGGTATTTTTCACTTTTACACAAATGATGTGATCGTCTATAAAAGCTTTATGAAGATGACAGGTTTCTCAAAGGGTTTATTTCAAACCCCACTTTCCTCTTACTTTGTTTGTCTTTAAGCTGCCCCTTGAAAGCCCCAACAGTGAGCTTTCCAACAGCATTCTGTCACTGCAACCCGAGCCAGAGCTGCCCCCAGAGCTGCCCCAACCACGCCTGCGCTGCTGTTGAAGCCCCGCCCTGCAGTGAAGCGTTCTTGCCAATAGGGTGCAGCATTGAGCAGGGACATTTCTCCACCTTCCGCTGTAGCCCACGCAAGGATGCATCACCACCACCACCACTCTCCCTCTGGACTGGCTGCCCAGACTCAGCCCACACGCCCCCAACCCACCCCCGCCCGCCCTTTTCCGGGCTACCTCACGATCAAGAAAACCGGGACTGGGCACCAACCGTGTATTGACCCGAGGTGACCTGCTGCATGATGGAAGGCCCCCCTCTCAGACCGGGGGGTGGGGTCATGACTTGTCCAGCCAGTGAAATGTAGGCGGGACCGCACTCAGGCTTCAATTCTTGAAATGATCCCATGAGGCCGTAGTCACTTTACCGGACCACCTTATTCTCCCAGCCTGGCTGATTCACCTGGAAGCTCTGGATCATGTGACAGGGTTCTTGGAACAACCCTATCCAATCCTTCTCTGCCTGTGTGGAATTAGCCTACATCAGTCCAAGAATTAATGTGCCTCTCTCCCACTTCCCTAAATCATTGCAAAACATATCATTTCTTGCATATCACCTGGATTTTAGGAAAAGTGCTATATAGGTTTGATAAATAATTATTGGCATTAGTTATTAGATTTTTAAATCATTAATTAATTCACGTGGTTAGCAGCCTTCCTGGACTGGAGTTGTGTATCCCTGGACTTTAGTTAATGTAAATTGATTGTGGAGACGTGGAAGGGTTACTTATTAACTCCTTTTTTGATTAGAATCTTTGTACGTATTAGACCCGTGAGAATGGTTTTGTTTAAGGCTCAACGAGGCTGTTAAATTTACATAATTCTGTTGCCTTACAACACGGAGTTATTGGCTGAGCCAGCTGGTACAAGTGATTTGTTTAGAGTCAGTTTAGAGTCAGTTCTTGTTTTTTTTGGTCAGTTTTGCACTACAATCATTTATGGCCGGTTTTGGGTAAGATGAAACGGTGACCTGAGAGGAAAATCTGTGTTATGAGTACAGCAGTCTGCATTACCACGAACTGTGTTTACTGAACCCCACCTAAAAATGTGCAGTGAAGGAGGATTGGGCTACAACCCAAA
Organism: Hiodon alosoides; assembly: GCA_025775065.1. Classification (NCBI taxonomy): domain Eukaryota; kingdom Metazoa; phylum Chordata; class Actinopteri; order Hiodontiformes; family Hiodontidae; genus Hiodon; species Hiodon alosoides. Next base: position 29,854 of record JAOYSI010009410.1, on the reverse strand, counting down.
GCTGTTCATATTTATTGTAATGTACCGAAAGGGACATAACGAAGGCAGTATTGATATATTCAGTTTCATCAAACAATTGGCAACAATGGCGTCAAACTGCACTCTCTTATTTGGTTCATTTTTTTTTTTTTTTGCCCTGATGAGTTTGTTTCATTGTCTTTGGGTCTCTTTCCCTAGGCTGACATGCCACTGGTGGCATTTGGTAGGTGTTCCGCCTTCCTGCACTGCCCAAATATGCAGCACGCCGCAGACAAAAAGGAGGGAGGAATCGGTGAAAGGGGTTGCTGGGGGAGGCGGACTGCAGCGCCGGTTAGAACGGGAGCGGCGTCGGTTAGAACGGGAGCGCTCTCGCAGTTGAAGGTAAAGAGATGAACGGACCCAACCCCGAACACTGCCAACGTCTTCGGATCATTGACGGTGGGTTCACGCGCAGGATCCCGTCGCTGCTGCGGGGGGTTACGTTGTTTTTAATGCGTCCCTAGCGCAGTTAAGGCCGCCACTTGGAGGACACTTAGGCAAATGTATGGCTTGAAAACGCCACAATGCACAAGTGTGTGCAGATCCTTTTTGGGCTGAAGACTTGCTGCCGTTCTGTGGTATATCTTCCGCGGGAGTCCAATAGAGGGCCACGTCATAACTTACGTAAAGAATTTAGGCAGCGGTTACCCCTGAACAGATGAGAGACTTGCTGGAAAGCAATCGAACTGCTGCGCTGCAATCGTCTGGGTGTTCCTGCAGCACCGTCGCCTTGAAAGAATCACACTTGTGCAACATGGTCTGATTGAAAAGCACCAGTATCTGTTTTAGAGTGACTTTTTTTTCCTTCAAGAGAGTGCACTTTAATAAACGTAGTACAATTAGTGGTTGTTTATGTGTAACGCAGAGCTACTAACAAGACGTAAAGTCTGATTTAGTTTGATTAGCAAGCAGTTAGGTGTTTTTATTGAGTCTGGCCCGCTAAAGGAGTTTAATCACACTAAGATATCATATACAGTGACCTCCTAATTTATTCATACCCAAAAACATAATTGGACACAAAGAAAATGATTGAGGACTATTTTATTTTTGCTCGGATAAATTAAAGATGAGCTTTATTGTGATACTAGCAACTTAGAAAAAAGAAGCATACTGTGTTTTCCTCAGAATGGGTGGCATTTCAAAAACAGACTCTGGAATTATTCCCCCCCCTGCAGTTTGTTAGCACATCCACTGTTTGCTTTAATTATACAGATGGAGTGCTGTTTTTGTACTGTTTTTTTCAGGTTGTGGCATGTTTCTTTAGGGATTTTTGACCATTCTTTCATGGAGAATTAATCCAGCTCCTCCAGATTTAAACTCCAAAAAAACAGGGATACGACAGTAGATTCTAAAGTTCCAGAACACTTAATATGAACCTACAGAATAAAGAAATTGAATACAGGTGTTTTGGAATTTAGGGGGGTGAATAAATTTGGTTCTTAAAATCTTAAAGTATAAAAATAAAGTATGTTGCTCTTCTGAATATATATATATGCTCTTCTGAACTATATTTTCAATATATCTCAGCAAAAATTAAATATTCCACACACATTTTATTT
>JAOYSI010009410.1:15347-28177 GCA_025775065.1 Hiodon alosoides | reverse complement strand
ATATATATATATGCTCTTCTGAACTATATTTTCAATATATCTCAGCAAAAATTAAATATTCCACACACATTTTATTTCTGTTAAATCGTGTTTTTCATTACATTCAGTGAGGGTATTAATATATAGGGCACTATACATATAAAATGTGTTGTGCAATTGCGTGTGTTTTTAATGTGTGCCATATTATCTTATGTTTTATTTGTAAATGGACTGAATGCAATGCCAAACTGAAGTTCCTGTGGAAAGCGACATGAGTGTTTTACACGATGTGCCTACTGAAGCATTTGGGTACAGGCTGTTAACGCAAGCAATGGATTTAGCATGGAGGTTTCCATCCTTCAAGGTATTGTATATGCAAGCCCTTTTTTAAATAATAAAAAAAATAACCGTTTATGTTATAATGCATTGAACTTTTCGTTATATTATCCAATTAATTATCAATTGATTTTTTTTTTTCATTGTATAAGCTATATAGTAGAAGTTTATGTATTTTAGTTAGTTGGCATGTATTAAGCAGTCTTGTGGCATTATTAAACTAATGAAGTGCAAATAAATACTTTATATTTATTACAAATGGATTAAACCCCAATATATTAGCTTTTTGCTTTGTGAAAATGTTTTGGTACCATTTGGTAAGATGTGGACGATTATTAATGTCAAGACCTGACCACGTGATGTCACTATAGGATACCGCAGAGTAAATCAGTCTGAATCCAGGCTATAGGGACAGTGATGTTATATGAGTTTGTCGTGCTCTAAGTAGGTTTAAGAGCTAGAATCAACTACATGCATTAAGGATGTCATTGTTTCTTGTACACGTTAATATTTCTATTTTCAGATTATGAAATCAAAAAAGTTAAAATGCCCACCTGTCATAAGTTTAAAATGAACGTATCAGGTTTGCGACTTCTAGTTGTCTAACTGTAGTTGGTTAACGAGAAGAGCGGTTAGTTTCACAATATTGAAAATGTCTCTGATCGGTCGGCGTTCCGAGTGTGAATTAAATGTCTGAAGTACTTCGTCGCAATGTTGTGTAAGCACAACCAAAAAGCACATGCACTATGACGCCGGGCTATGCTGCTTTTCAAAGCACTGTCACAGTCAAATGTTGGAAGATATTTGAAAAACGCACCGGTTTCGAAGAGATTGTGAGTTTTCTATATTAACGTACCTGGTTGACCTACAAAGGACGCGCGTCCTTATGTAGAGGATGTCGATTTACCAGTTAGCGGAAACTGCCGGAACTACATGTTTTAGGAATAATCAATTAGGCGCAATGTTTAACAGCCCAGGTCCTATACTTCGTTCATTATTTTGTTTCAGTAGAGATTTAACTGAATTGAAGCCTTATTTTAAAAGACTGGTATGGATTTAATCAATTGAGATCCCGACTCGACCCAGTAAGCGTGACATGAACTTCTTTACTTTAAACGGAAATGTCTACCAATCACATCTGATGGTTTAGTTTCAAGAAATGTGTAATACCTTGTGGTTGTTTATGCTGTAAAATACGCGTTTCAATGTATTAATATTTTGGCGTCGACATAAAGTTACCAATATAAGGTTACCTATTTTAACGGGGAATCAGAAATAAGTTGTTTATTGTTTTACAGTTATAAGTAGTGTAAATATAATGGGTAAAATAATTTTGATAGAGGTTTAATGTGAAATCTGTTCAACAGTAGGCTAATTTTTGTAATTCTGTAATATCGAGACATACGTTGTGTAGACTGCATTAATTGTTATTTTCGTTAATTCACACACAGCTCCTCATTAAAGTGACGGATCTCGCAGTACTGCTTAAGAGGGGCTTGAGTACGTTTATTAGAATACGGCGCATGCGCCCCTCGAAAGGCACGGGCGTCAGAGGCAGGGTCCGCAGCGTTTGCAGTTTTTATATGTCAAATCGAAGCAGATGGAGAATAGACAGGAACCGATTGAACGGGGTATGTTCGAATTCTAACTTTGAAACAGGCGACACCTGAATTAAACCGTAATCGAAGAGATCCGAACCTCCTGCGACTGCAGATGTGACTTGCATCATATTCTTCCTAAATTCAATTTATTGCAGCATTGCCTTCAAGGAGAGCGCGAGGATATAGTATACGGGCAAAACGGATTATAACGACAACAGCATCAATAACTGCCGGTAGGATGTGAGTAGTCAACCAAGAAAAGGTGTGCACCAAGCCGAAGTGATGAAAAGGAAAACTGAAAAACAGGACTGCGTTGCCGATGCGATTTGTCAGGGTTATTTGCTTGGAGTAAGGATTGAGCATTTCTTCCATCACCCACCCCTCCCTGGTGTCTGTGGATAATGGAGAGTTCAAATGGCTCTAACAGCGAAATCAAACAGCAAAACCACCAGTTGGAAAAGAAGCGACTGAACAGAGCACCCTCTCCTGCGAGACCTTTCCTAAAAGATGTTCACGCCCGCACCTCTAAACCCCCGGCGGTCGTACCAAAATCTCCAAAACTGTCGACCAAGCAACAGCCGTCCGCGGGGCTCTTAGCCACTCAAAGTCGCCTCTCCAGGCGCACTGTCTCGGGAGCAAAAGATAAACTAGCTCCGCCGAAAAGTATCACCAAGTCTGTAGTAACTAAAAAAACAGTTAAGATAACCCAACATGGAACGCCGGAACATAAAATCGCAGGTAAACAGGGCGACAGTAGTCATCATACTACTAAAAATAAAAAGGGTAAAATTTCATCTCTAGCCCAGAGTCCGCTCGGGCACGGTTCCCCAGTACGTGTTCCTACGGGATCCAGTCTCGGCAGGGTCAGTCAAACGGATAGTAGCTCAGATTTATCGGACTGCCTCTCCGAGCCGTTGTCCGATGAGCAGAGGCAAGCTCAGGCAGCAAGTAGCGATGCGGAATCTGGTACCGGTTCTGGGTCCAGCGAAAGGGACAATTTGGCTGGCAATAATCCACTCCTGGGCGACACATCCTCCGAGACCCCCGGAGGGGCTCACTCCTCATCCCGCTCCGTGGAACCTTGTGCGGTGTTGTCAGACATGGCAAAAGAGAGGGTACCCCATGGTTCGACGTTGGTAGGCCAGTGCAACACGGAACTGGAAAAATGTAAACTTGGTATTAAACTAGGAAACCCGAGTGCATCTGCTAAAAATAATCCGGAAAGCGGCAAGGGATTAATCGAGGAGGATTTGTTAAGGGAAATTGAAGATCTTCGTTCAGAAAATGACTATCTCAAGGTAATTCTCATAATAAGCTATCTACTTTAAAACTGTGGTCTGTCTGATGTGCGATTGTAGGTGATGATAGACACACGGCAACAATACGCACACGCGTGCTGTCGTAACGGAATTAAAACGATTTGGCTTGCATAATTTAGTAACATGGCTCGAGGTTTTCGACAGCACTGCCGTGTAGACGTGTCGACTGAAAAAAAACAGGTAAGGGTTCACACGTAGGCTATAGAATGGTCCATTTCAAAGGTCAGCAAATCAAGAGTGTTTACTTGCGCAGTAATTCTTCCAAAAAAGAAAAAAAACTGTCATGCCCGGATGCTCTTTAGTTATCTTCCCGTCACTCTTATTGTCCCATTTAATACCAGCATTCCCATCGACGCAATAATGTCTCACTTCTTCAGAAGCACAGTAGCGCATAATTGCTTTTTTTCTCCATAATGGTGCAAAAATTGATTTTTTTTTAAAGCAAAAGGAAGACGTGTGTAAACATTTAGAAATGTTATTAGGAGAATCAACGAGCACAATATAATCGCGAAACACTATCAAATCAAAGGTCCAGTGTGATTATGGGGCTAATAATATACGCATGTAATTTATTTTAACCATAACGCTTTACACATCTATTTAACACACAAAGCTGTTTATCCGGTTTCTAACCAAGGTATGTATGATTGAATGAGTATGATTCGTGTTGATATAAGTGAGCTCCTCTGTCCAGACAGGTGACAAATGCCATTCATGACCTCGTCGTCAATAGTAGTTACACACATTGTATTCCTGACAGCTTGCACATAGACCCACTCATAGACGGAGGAGACGCGCAACAGACACATTCACTCTGTAAGGTGAACGGTGTGCTGTAATAGTAGTCATCAAAAGACACACTGAAGCCATCTGCATATCCTCTGTCTCTATATCTGTCCTCTGCCTCAGATGTGCACACATTAAAAGCCACCCAACCCCCTTCTCAAATGCTATCTATAAATATGGTAAAATAACCAAAGCTGTTCACAACCTATTACGCAGGATATAAATGGATATAAATACGTAGTTCGGTTGTTCTTCCAGCTGGTGTTCTGTGAACATTAGTGAGTCGGGGAGAGGTTGGGAGCAATGGATTATGCAAAAAAAAATTGATTGCCATATTCTTCCTATTTAAAATGCATTAACATGTCAAAGGGACCTGTTAACTTTCCTCTATGCAGATTATTTTTCATTTCAACTTTGTCTTGCTTGGTTAGTTCTCTGCTTGGGTCACAATGGCTGCAGCGTCCCCAGGGGGTTGATTGGGGCACCGTGTGCCCAGATGTACGTGTGACGTGGAGCACGACGGCGGAGATTTGGCCCCCAGCCCGATTGCCAGCTGTGGCCCCACAATATCCCTTCCCCCGTTGGGATGCGGCCCCATGATGGCACATGGCAGATCCTCGAAGGGTCCCATGGGCAAAAGGACAAGCTGTTGTGAGCCGGGACATCTGACGGCGGCCCCTCTGTTGTGACTGTTTATCTCGTTTCATTCATTCACTTAACGCATTCGTCTGACAGCACGTCCCAGCAGACCAACCACGGTCTGATGTGATGGGCCTTTATTTCTTTAAAATAAAATAAAGATTAGTTAAATATTAGTCATTTCAGGCTTTTCTTTCAATTTAAATGTATATTTGAATGCACTATGCTCCAGGAACCATACGCTATTACTGCTTTGGTTGATGTACTGGCCCAACAAAGTAATCTGTGCGGAAATACTATGGAGACTTCTTCAATCACATGGTTGCAAATAAGAGTGTCGGGCTCCAGGGAAGAAGGTGGCTGTCTTTAGTGGACTCCATAAACGCAACAAGCCCCATTACATTCACTCAGATGAAACCTCCATGGGCCTGAGGACAGCAATGATGAAATGGCTCAGAGATAATATAGAACATTGTAACAATGAGCTGAACGGAATCAGTCACAAGTATCCCATATCAGGCAGCATTCCGGCCCCGTTTAACAGGAATCTAACCTTCCTGGGAAAAGCCCTCTGCAGGCTCTCCATTTCTTCCTCAACCACACCGTTTGGAGTTCTTTTCTTCTGTCTCTCTTCCTCTTTGCGACTTCCCTTTTGTTTCTGCTCCCATTTCTTCTCCTTCAGCGCGCCTTCCATCCATGAACAACATACGTCCTCCCCCAACCCCCATTCATCGCTTCCCTTGGCCAGCCATCCATCGATCCATGCTTCCTCAACCTCGGGGGTAATTTAACGTATTCCCCCATCAGCCCTATCAGCTTGAGAGGTGTGAAAAAGCCTTCGTGACACAATAAGCAACACTCTAAACAAACGTGATGGTGGGCAGTCCAATGCCACCTGCAGACAGGAAGCAAAGCCAGAAACCAGTAGGTACAAGGCCATTGGGTATTAAGGGAGTAAAAAGACCAAATGTTTCTGAACATTACGAGTATTTCTTCATGTTACCAGTTACCCATACAATTTAATTGAAGCTGGATTTTTTGTTTTGATCACTTGAGGATGTAAAACTGTAGATACTGGTGAACTGAAGGCAACACATTTTTACGAGGTGAATTTTCTCTAGGAATTGTTTTTTGTTTTGTTTTTCCTTTTCCTGTATTTGAAGGTTTTTGTGTAGAGCAGGAAATGTCAGCGCCTTATTTATTTATTTATGTTGCTTTTTTATGCAAGGTGGAATCTTTTTGGGATCTTCCCTTGTGGTATTTTGTGCATTTAATTAGTCTCAATTTTGCCTGAAGATTCAGTTTGTGTGTCTGAACATAGCATGAATGGACTAACAGGAGCACTGCATTACTATCAGGGCACAAACAGATGGCATGATATGATTGCTTTCTGACCACTCTTTAACTCCTGCTTGCTCCTACAGGTATGTTCACTTGTGAGTAAACTCTCTCCTTTTGTCACTGTTAATGGAAGGAGGCTTGATTAATTATATTTGTTAGGTGCGCAATTCAATTATATTGACGAGGCCTGTAGTTTTTGCTTACTCAGCTTTTGGTAGCAGCAGTGAGATACCGTGGAGCATCAGAAGGCTCTAAAAGGGGAAAGGACGAAGAGTATAGCTTTGGTGATTGGTCGGTTATTAGAATTGCAGGGAGGCAAGTCGGCGTTATAGACGTACATTCTACTCCGCTAAAATAATTCAATCTGGGAGTCTGGACTTTGAGATATGTCTGTAGCATTTCCATAACATGGGCTTTTGCTGGGAGGTAATGGCTCTTTGTACCGTGCAGGATGAGGTGGACGAGCTGAAGGCGGAGATGGAGGAGGTGCGGGACAGCTACCTGGAGGAGGAGGTCTACCAGCTGCAGGAGCTAAGGCGTGAGCTGGACCGGGCCAACAAGAACTGCCGCATCCTGCAGTACCGGCTGCGCAAAGCCGAGCAGAAGAGCCTGAGGGTGGCGCAGACGGGGCACGTGGACGGGGAACTGCTGCAAAACCTTGAGCAGGACCTGAAGGTGTGTATGTGTGCGTCCTGCGCGGGCGGGTATGTCTGGTCTCTAGCTGATGGGCTGCTAACCCGTCCTCCGCTGCTCTGCTTGGTTTGGCTTTTGATTTTGCGACCTGTTACTCAGCTTAATCTGAAATCGGGCCCGGTTGTTCACTTGGCGGCAACGTGGCCAGCTCCGTGTGCACGTTTGTGTGGCGGGATGCTGATCTGCTACGGCGGGGTAACGCACGTGTCTGTGTGCGTGTGCAAATGCAGGTGGCCAAAGACGTCTCGGTGCGCTTGCACAACGAACTGGAGAGCACGGAGGACAAGCGCAGCCGGGCGGAGGACGAGAACGAGCTCCTGCGGCAGAAGATCATCGAGGTGGAAATCTCCAAGCAGGCGCTGTACAACGAGCTGGAGCGGGCCAAGGAGGTGGGTGAGCCAGGAGCTGGTGGCCGAGGCGCTGAGACGTTTAATCCTTCTCACCGTGCTTCACCAGGCGCCATACGCCTCTCCTCCGTTTTTAATACTCCGATGCCTTTACCTGCCCTGTGCGGAAACCAATGTGCAGCTCATCACTTTTAACGGGATGTGTGCTGGCATGCATCCGCACACACAAACTGCACAAACACACACAAACGCAAGCCTGTGAAGCTTGGCAATGGTGTGTTGTTGCTATTGTTTTTCAAACATTTGGGATGTAATTCGCAGTTTTTGTGCTGAAGGGGTCCACGGCAGTACTTTGCTTCTAGGGAAAGGCTTTGCTTCGATAAAACATCAGAACTTTGATTGTAATATTGAAACTCATTGCGGGTGCAAACTTTTTATTTTGTGCTGCGTTGCTTTAATATCTTGATATGGGCACTTGTTGCAAGATGGTTCATTGGTATAAACACTCTGCTGATAATGAGATTAAGGGGAGCTATTCTGGGTTATTGGGGTCAGATTAAGCTAATTGGAAATGACACATTGGCAGGTAAAATTGACCTGAAAACAGGAATGTAGGTCAGTGCTATGCTGGCCATAAAAGCTGGGGATACCCTTTGGTGTAGAGACAGGACTAAGGATTTCCTTTATTCGGTTGCAGAAGTAGCCGTATAGAAACGTTTAATACTGTTCCTGAAATGCACATTGCGTGTTGATCATCTCCAATAAGAGCTTCTCTACTGCGGTCTGCGAGCTGTTGTTGGGGTCATTGCGATTGTTATATATCCTACAGTTTAACCCGGCTACTGTTGCTGGGATGCCGCTGACGGGCGATTAGGATTTGTGTGAGGAGCCTGGGTGGTCAGCCTTACCGTAGTCATTGGTGACCAGAGGAACTGTACGCCTTCCGGTACCTCGTTGTTATGTCTCAAGTTTGGCTTGTTTTCGCTCCAGCGCTGTCTGCCAAATTAGAGGTGCTTGTGCCAGCCGATCGTGGAGGCCACCTCACTATAAATATTCCCGTCGTTCTGTAAAGTGAAGAGTTAGTGACCCAAATAATACCCGAGTCGGGAGAGAAAGGCTGAGAGGAAAGCGTGGACTTGGGCAGGCCCTGCCTTTCTGACGGCGCAGACCCTCAGGGCGTCTGCGGGGACGAGGCGCTCGCTCGCTGTGTACCTGATCCGGCCGGGGGAGACACATCAGCGCCGTGCGACTCCCCGGCCGCCCGAAGTGCTGCTCTGAAGGATCACAAGGTCTGCAGATTCCCCCAGTGGTGCGGCCCAGAAAAAAAACCAGCTGCCTCTGTGTTCACAGAGCAGCGAGACTCCAGAGACCGCGCCGCTCTCTTCACCGGTCCTGGGATTGCGGAGTTTCAGCCTGACAATGAGGCAGCGTGAATGCGATGCGCTTCACTGTATTTCAGCCTTCTCAACAGCCGTTCTTAGTGTTTGGTGAATCGTCACAATTGATGTGTTTGTTTATTGCGTTTGTGCTTCAATTAAGCTGACTGGGGTGACAGTTGAATTTACACAGTGCGCATACCTCTGGAAATGTTAGGACAGCTCTCAGCGTTCGGGAATAGGAGAACTGTGTCTCAATGTCCTGCAGTCCTTGTGTTTAAACGGCCAATGGGATTGGACCCCGCAGAACCACAGCAGTTATCAACAGCGAATGGGAGCCCCCATAAGGACTCCTACGAAATGACTTGGCGCGTTTGTGGACTTGTGTGGGGGGGTTGGAGAGGGGAAAGGATGGATTTGTTTTCTGTCTGGCTGCGATACGGTGACTGCCAGTAGCCATTTTATCAGCAGCCTAAGAGCAAGAGTCTTATCAGGTTAACGGGAAAGGCTGCTGCTCTTTTCATGTGTTCACAAATGTGTTTCATACGCCGGGTTACCGTGTTTGTTCCGGCGTATTGTGTAATGCAGGCCAATTATTTTCATATTTTAACATTTTCACTTTGCACTTCTCTGTTAACCTGTGAATCTTCCATATGGGTAGTTTTTAGAAGACGGGGGTTACAAAGTCATTTAGAGACTAGAGTATGATTTAACGCTGACAGGTTTAATGCAGATGTTTGGACTGACAGCGGGCTTTTCCTCGGCACTTGATAGTGCTTGTGATCTAAAATGCAGTCAACAACAACAGAATATTCCTTTATGATCCCGGTAAATGTCAGAATCGAATATTATGCCTTACTGTGGGAGCTGTCCCTGATAGATATGCTCTGCCAGTGTTTCTCCGGTACAAAGTCCCCTACATTGCTAACAGCTGAACTACCTGGAAGCACCCCGGTGAAACGGCGTAATTCACGCTAGGTGATATATATAAAGCGTGTCGGACTGAGGATGAGGAGGTCTCCGCTCGTACGTCTGCGCTGTGCCTTCGCTCCTGCGTCTGTGGAGACGTCTCGCTGCTCCTCCTTTCCCGGGAATTTGATTGACCCAGTTATCGTCTTCTCCGCGACACCGCTCGTGGCGGAGAGAGGAGGTAAGACGTGCTGCGGCAGCCAGGCCCCGGGGCTGCGGGGGTATGCAGCAAGAGAGAGCGCTGGACCCAGGGCCCGCTAGGCGCCGGAACCGCCTAACCGGACCGCACCTTAACGGTCAAACGCTCTCAACCTCTCGCTCCTGCACACGTCTCGGTCACTGAGGGCACTCTCAGTCATCTTGTTTTAAAGAAGTCTAGGTTTGCAGTTCTGTGTGTTGACTAATATGTATTTAACACATGATCCGTGTAAACTAAAGAACTAAGCCTCCTAGACATGTTTTATACAGTACTTTATAGAACCCCTGTAGTGACCCAGTAAGTCAATATTTAACAGCAGTGTTTCTCCTTGTAGAAAATGATTCCCCCGCAGTGTTATTTTAATATTGGATTTAATTACGAGGCATATGTCTGTAAACGTCTGAAATCTAAAAAAAAATGTTAGAAGAGGTGTCAATTGGAAAGAGACTGGTATCTGAGACACACACAAATATATACAGACGGGTGACAAATAAAAAGAAAAACCAACATCAAGTGTCTCCAAGGTATTGGGCAACCACGTGCTGCCAGAACTGCTTCAATGGGCCTTTGCATAGATTCTGCGGGTCTCTGGAACTCTACTGGCAGGATGGAACACCATTCTTCCAAAAGATATTCCCTCATTTGGTGCTTTGATGATGGTGGTGGAGAGCGATGTCTAAAGTCTCCCATAGATTTTAGATATCTAAGTAATCGAAGTCCGTCTACTGACACATGAACGGAGAGAAGGCAAGAAGAGAGAGGGGGCGAGAGTTCTTTAACACAAGAACGGTGAGGGTGAGGTCTTAAACTGCTTAGGGAGATGCTACAAAGCGCCTGAACGATGTATCGTTGAAGCTAAAATCTAATTGCTAAAGCTAAAATAAAATCTTTAGCTTTTTCAGCAGTTTTTTTTTTTTTTTTGCATCAGTGTTTAAATTTCTAAATTAGATAAAGCCGTACAAAGCAAAGATAATCCTAGGTCTTTGCTTTGAGGTGAAAAAAATAATCCTGGATGAATGGATTAGCAAATAGTGAGTAACTAATCTGATCTAGAAAGACTGAGCGACGGTTTTAAAGGCAAATATCTTAAAGGCAAGAGAAATGGTTGCGACGCATGCTCTATGCCAAAACGTTTTCGGAAAAACCGAACTGGGCATCCGATCGGAGTCCCAGGTCTGACTGTGAACAAAGGGGCCCGAGCTCAGAGGAGAAATGTCTCTGCGATCCATAGGGATGGTGTGAGAGCGAGCTCTCGGAATTAGAGGAAAGCTGTGGACAGCGGCGGAGGAAACCGTGTCAGAGTCCAGACACTCGGCTCTCATTAAACACTCACCCAAGCATCCCAGGTCTCATTAGATAGGGCTATGGTGACAACCCACTTGGCAAGGCCTGTTGGAGAATGAATCACTGTTTTACTCACTTCACCGACAACTACATCATGGATATTCTGAAGTCCAAAGGGGGGAGGGAGCTGACAATCAACTGAATTCTGTCATCAAGGCTCCTTAACAGCCACTCTCAACCAACTCCAGGACATAACACCGACTCAACCATAACTCCAGAACATAACACCGGCACAACCCTAAAACCAGGGCATGACGCAGGCACAACCAGCACTCCAGGACATAACACCGGGAAACACCCCTAACGCCAGGACATAACACCGGCACACCCCTAACGCCAGGACATAAAAACAACGCAGTATTAACCCCCAGGCACAATCATAAGTCATTATCTACCAAAAAAAAACCCCACAGACTGCAGCCTCCCAGTCCCCAGCATTCAAAAGGGACTCCCTGGTGGAGCACGCTCTTTGGTCCTGCTCCTGATTACTTAAGTGGGAGAGTAAAGATGAGAAGGAAGGACAAAGTGCATCTCGTGATAACTCGTGCTCAGCAGCTGCCAAATGAGATAGAGTCATGATTAAATGATGAAAACAAGAAAGGCATTAGCGTGCTTTTGGCCGTTCCTGCATTCTAGGGTTAGATGCCTTTTGCGTCCGCTGGCTTTTGGCTGTAAAATGGTGTTGGGAAGGATTTTTTCCCCCTCATTTGGAAAACGATGCTCCCAGAAAGAGGGTGGGTTGTGTGGTGGGTTGTATGTAGTTTTTAAACATTTATATGTCTTGGAGGTCTGCATATCCTGTTATAAAATGACCTAATTCTATATCTGGTATAAGATACATGATTATTGTCTCAATCATCCCCCCCCCCTTTTGGCTACAAATCCTGCCATCCAATAAGGGGAAATGCCCCCGTTCATAAAATGCAAAAGACATGATCAAACATGTGAAATCCAGATCAAGCAACCTCTGTCTGTGCCCGGGTGAGTGCCTTTACCAACCGACCCATTTGGGGGACCCTCCTGTTTCCCTTACCACCAGGTTGTCCTTACCACCACATCTGACACCCCTATCACTTATGTCCTGACTCCAGCATCCAGCTTCCAGCATCCAGCTTCCAGCTTCCAGGAAGTACACTCATTAACACTTGCTTAGCGTCTTAGCCTCGGTTCTGAAGCGCTTTTGAGAGCGATCTGAGGCATCTGCTGCATCGGTGGGGGCCTCCTGTCACGGGACGGCCTCCCACCTGCTCAGTGTCCCTCCAAGTGTCCGCAGAAGCATACGTGATGTCATTTAGCTTATGCAAATAGACCGCCATCTGGACACCAGCAAACGGGCTGAAGTGAGATGAGCAGAAACGCAGGAATTACCTAACCTCCAGGGGCATGTTTTCGAGTGCTAAGATTGTTTGTGAAGGTTTTAAACGACCTACAGCCACCTCCACTCGCGACGCACGTCCATTTCAACGAGGGCAACCATGAGACGCGAATAGAAGGACGTGCTGAAATCCGATGTAAAATAAAAAGCCAACGTAGCGACTATGATACTTGCTGCGAGACAAATGCCTCTGATGGCTGTGGAAACGGTAAAGCATCCTCCAGGCAGCGTTTAGCTTTTTAGCCTTGTTAATTTCATGCACTTCCAGAGAGCTGCTCACACCCTGCCTCAGCCATCCCCCACCCCCACTCCCCCGTTAGAGTGTCAGCGTGTCGCTTTCTGTCTGAAACCTGCTGACCCATGAGGGGGGGTGTCAGTGGGCCTCATCGTTAACCAGCTGGGAGATCTCCCGCGAGGCGGTGCCGGGGGAACAGCTCTGAATTCTTTCGGGATTGTGAAAGGGTCCTTTGTTTGGGTGCACCGTTTGCACGGTGACAAGCGGGCCTCCAGAGGGCTACCAGTGCTC
>JAOYSI010009410.1:0-12784 GCA_025775065.1 Hiodon alosoides | reverse complement strand
TACACCTGCCGATGTCTGAACGAGCTCAAATGTGGCAGGAGAACACCGTGTTAGATGGGGAAGGGGGTGTGGTCTGTCTTCTAAGCTCTTTTTTAAATCCATTGTTGGTGATGTAGCATATGGTTGGGTCTGGAAGTGAGGATTTGATGGTCTATGGGTGAAAGGTCACCCAGTTTAATTAGGGTACGCTAACAAATGACACGGGCCTCTGTAACCCATGGTATCCTGGTAGTGACAGTCAACATGCCTGTTTTGACCTGGGTATGGGGAGGACAGGTGATTGCAACATTGTTGTGTGGGTGGTTTTCACTCGCTCTTTGTTGTTCGCTTAGCAGGAACAGCTTGTTGTTATGAATGCATCCTGTTTGGTCAGACCTGCTCACTGTCCTGCGTTGGACATGAATGATGAATGGATGAGGGAAAAACTCAACATTCACCAACTGTGTCTGCGACAAGCCAAGCCATTGTGTGTTCACAGTTTCCTCCAGCTGTAATCCCATTCCCTGCTTTCTTTTGCGTAAATACGGGACAGTTGTTTAGATGTCTCGTCTTTGAATAAGCCTTGGTGGAAGGTCGAAGTTCCTCTCTGCACCAAGAACATGAAGTCTCGGGCTGGATGTTGCATACTAATGAACTCCCCCAGATAATATCTTGAGTCTGATAAGATATTCGATTAAAAGACCCCTACGTTTACAGATATCATGCAGCCCCCCCCCCCCCCCCATTTCAAGAACCATCAGGAAAGTAATCATGATGAACCCATTTTGACTATAGATTTGATGCGTTGCATTTAATCTGCGATTAAAAAGAAACGCACCCATCCCTATGTCCTTTTCTGTGTACGTTAATGCATGTTGCGTAACGTTATGACAAAATGCAGCCACAATCCTTTGAGCCAAAGACACGTGAATGCTTGTAATTCAGGGCATCAGAGAGGGGCAGTGGTGAAAAAAAACTGAGTTATGAGAGTGAGTAAACCATACATAGGCATACATAGGAATATAGATAAATTGGAACATTAATCTTGTGGCTTAGGAGGATAAGAAATGTCATTTTGAAAACATAATAATTTAATAATAATTTGTAACTAATGGATTTAGCTTCTGGACTGGCCAACAGTGTAAAAAAGTGACACCTAAAAGGATGAACCTAAAGCATGTGTTCCCTGCGTAAGTGTTGCGTTGAAGGGAGAGACGATTGTGAAAACGAGATTGGCACTACTCTGGCATTTTGCCGAGTAAAGATGGACAGGAGAAGATTACACGAGTTAACAGTAAAACGTTACATCAGTTTTTATGAATGCCTCTGCTATCTTGGAACAGGGATGGCCAACTCTGATCCTTGGGGTCTGGATTTGCCCATCCCTGTTATGGAATCTTCACAAATCATACTTCTGGAATAACTTGTGAAACTCTTGAAATAAATATCCCATAATCCCGTAATTTGGTTGTATAGATCCAGACCTCTAAAATTGCCCGTATCTGTCTACTGACCGCAGGGGCGGACGACAGCTGCCAGTAGAGAGCCGTCGGATGGGGATGTGGTAAGTTGGTGGAAGTGGGGGGAGGTGTGGGTGGAAACTGGTGTATTTAACCACCCTGTGGTGACCTGAGCACCAGAGCATGTCATTAGCACTTCTGCTGAAGCCCCTGCCTTCCATGTCCTCCTGTTCAGTGTTTACCACCTGCCATCTCTCCTTAAGAAGATCTGCCCCTTTTCAAAACGGATTAAATCCGTCCGACAGAGCCGTACTCCTAGCTAGGTTTTTAGTGTGATGGAAATTGAGAAGGAAACAGCCAACCTGAGTAATTCTCTCCATGTCTGTGGTTGTGGTAGTGACAGCGGTGACCCATTGAGCTGTGAACCTGGCTTCCTTCCCCCACTCAGCGCCGTGTTGTTATTCAGGAGTCCGCCACCAGGGGCAGCGTGCTTCGTTTAAGGCTGCGGCGGAAGCGTTGGAGTTCTGAGCCCTACATATGTGTACAGACCTGGCTCTCTGGAATCTTTCACATTCTCACCCAAGAGCTAGTGACCAGGCTGTTCCTCTGTCAGTGCTACTTGCTGCATGCCTTTCTGTTTCTCAGAGTGATCTTATTGATTGTCAGCATGTCCATTACTGAGTGAAGAAACCTCATCTTACGTATTGATCCATTTCCGCTGCAAGTTTTTTGCCCTGTTTCTTATTCGGACGCCAGGTAGAAGCCTTCGAAATCTACCTTGCATTAACCGAGCATTGCATTGCATTGTCCAATCACAGGCTGCTGTGGCAATCAGCAGCCAATCAGACAGAGAGCGGCACCCCCCCCCCATATAGAGCAGGTGGTAGCTGGTTAAGACCCAGCTGGACGGTCACAGGAGCGGCATTCTGTATAGGGCTCCTAGGCCAGTGAAGGGGGTTGATCTTCAGTAAGCCAGAGTCAGAAAGGAGGGTGTTGCTTTTTTAATGGTCCTTTTGTGTGCGGCCTATACTATTGTGCCCCTGTGGGCCATTCCAAGCAGCCCCCATGAGTCAATTAGAGCGGACGCATCTCAGGTGGAGCTGGGCAGTTTCATCAGAGGTTCAGGAATAGAGGCGCGGGGCTCAGATGCCTTTAGTTGCCACCTGCTGAGACAGGAGTTTAAAAATGGAACGTGTGATGTTGATATCCAGCACTGCACAGGAAATAGCAACCATAGGACCTAGCAACCTATCCCCAGGGACCAGGCCTTTTCCACTGGGGCAGTCTATTCAGGCTGTTGTGTAGCACATAGGGCAAGTAATTGCTTATGACTTACTTATTAAACTATATACACCTCTAATTCTAGTGGTTCCCCTGCTGCTTGTTTAGTTGCTTCTGTCTAAGGCTACTGACATGGCTCAGAATTTATACAGTCCACCACTTATACAGCTGGGTATTTATTGAAGCAATTCAGGTTAAGTACTTCACTGAAGGGTACAACAGCTGGGATTAGAGTAGAACCGCAGCCTTTCGGTTATAAGCCTGTGACCTTAACCACTGCACCACCAGGGTGGATTGTAGGATAATTAGGTAATAAATCACAAGTATGGCAAGTATGTGAGAACAGATCAAGTATATTTGATGAAATACTGAGAAATAACTTGTTTTGAATGATTCAATTTGTAGCGTAAGACTCATTCAGCGTTTTCCGTGTTTTTGAGAATCTGCCTGCTGCTGCAGACCGGTTTTTGTCTAGCCGTTTGACCTCCTTGACCTTGGCTCAGCCAAGACTCCAACCGTCCGTCTCCCCGGTAACCATGAAAACGTCAACGGCGACGTCTGCATTACACGCGCCAGCCGGATTGAATGGGCCACTGGTGGGAATGACTTATGTGCCGGTGTGTGCGTTTCGTTCCGAAAACACACACCCACTTCTACACAGCTTCGTTAGCGTCGCCCCCTCTGAGCGAGAGAGGCAGTCGTCATGCTGGGTAGGCAATCGATGAACTGAATACAGATTTTTGGGTTGTAAATGAAGTGATACAGACTTGACATCTATGTTTTTTGTCATCAACACTGGAACCAGAGGTGCTTCTGAAATGCAGTTTTTTTTAAATGTTAAGTTGTTTTTTTGGGTTTCGTGCTCAGTGAGGAACGAAATGCGGTCCCTGGCTACTGATGCCGTTCAACCGTGGAAAGTTACTTTGAATTCTACTACACTCTAGTGCTATAAGGAACTCCCCAGGAAACACGTGGTGTTGGAATGGACCAAGACTCAGATTCTGGGACCGTCCCTCTCTCCCATTTTCCACCCAGGAGGGCGCCCTGAAGGCACAGCCCCAAGTTTAAATCTTTCTTTTCTTCTCAGTCGCGGAACCCTCTTTCTGTCTACCATGACGTTTATACCCATAAATGAGGGAAGGTCGTCTTTCCTCGACTGTACCGTGTCAGCGACTGGGGCAAAGCTGCTAAACATTCTCAATTGGATCCTGCACAATCAGAGGATATTATATGACACAGTGTTAGAAGATAATGGCTGTTGTTGAATGAGGAGGGGACTCTTTGAGTGGTTTATGACGACTTGTTTCTAATTATCATAAGAATAATAATAATAAACTTTATTTTCTCAGCACATCTCATACATTTTGCAGTGCATGGGATTTATGAAGTGAAATTTCAAAAGGCGTCTCAGCTTGGGCGCACGCTGTTCTCTGGCACTGGATGGGAAATGTCTGTCTGCCCAGTCGTGACATCCCATCAATTAATTATTTAGTTGCTTTGCAGATTCTCACATGTTGAGTGACCTTGAATGGCTTAGAATTTGCCATCACTCGATTTATACAGTTTGGTATCTATATGTGAACGGAGACATGCCGTTGTCATGACCTGAGCAGCTGCCAAATCTTACCGCGTGCCGTGCCAGACCGACGGTCTGCAGGATCGCTTAAAGTACCAATGAATTTTGCTTACATAACGTCATGTCCATATAGGAATTGATTTTTCTTTTTCCGATGTTGATGGCCGCTCGTGTGGGCGATGCCTTGTTAAGTTTGAATTTGCAGAGCTCCATAATTGATAGTACAGACGGGTGACCTTAAAAAACCCTGTGGTGGTTTTCCTCCTCTGTTTGCAGCGCCCATTGCGTTGGTTAAATGCTGGACGCCGTTTCCCGACAATCCAGCCCCGTGGCCGGGTTCCTCAGCATGCTGGTGTGTTTATCTAATGCTGGTGCCGGCTGCCCGACGGGGCTTGTGCCAGGGGCGGGGATTAGCCGGCTCGTGGTTGTGTGCCGATCACCCAGGGCTGAGATCACGGCAGCTGCCATGTGCTCTGCCCCACGTATGTCAACACTGCGTACCACGGGGGGAGCAACAGCTTGTCCGCGGAGGCAACGAGGCTTGCGCGTCTGGAGCGTCGAGTGGTGCATTCTGGTCTTTTAGCCTCAATAATGGCTTCACTCCTGCGGTGTAGCGCTGGTTTTACACTCCACTCTGTGTGTCCCGTTATTCACTGGTTTCAGGACCTTTTGCTTAAAGTATACGGCAGCGCTTCTGCTCCTGCATTCTGGACTTCACTGCGGCATTCCGTAGCCTTCCCGACTTGACTCGCATGAGACAAATGGGCAACGGGAACGCTGTCTGAGGCTACACTGAATCGCTGCCGGCCTGTCCCTCATCTGAACGAGATTACACGCCTCGTTAAGATGCCCTTTTCCGCACGCCGTCGCTTTCCCCGGCTTGGTTCTCTCACAGCAGCTGCGGTTCGAGACGCGGCCTTTGAGCCAGCGTCAAAGATACGAGGCTGCTCTATTGTAGCCCCATCAGTCACCCTGTGTGTCCTGCACAGGGAGCCGCCGAGAGGAGGAGTTCCCCCGTCGGGCTTTGTATGGGACCCTTAATCCCGTCTCTATTGAGAGCTTACTCCTGTCACTAGGGCAAGAATTAGAGGTATTTGTCCGGGATCTGGAAACCGATGCCAGCTCCTCGTGAGGTCAGAATTACGCACACACACACACACACCCTACTGTTCCCCTGATACACTCACACACCCTTTTCCATTCCTCCTCACAACACAGCCTGTCGTCCAGCCTGTAAAGCGGGTACTGGCCTCTCTATAGCTGATGATGTAGGAGGTCGAGTGTGTGGGAGATCTGGGAAAGGAAACGCTGATTTAGTAAGATCTGCTGTACATTTTTACCCAAAAATGCTGGGCATCTCTCTTTCTTTTCTTCACATCAAACCATTGTTCTGACTATGTGCAGTCTGCCTTCAGGAACTGTCGATAAAGAACAGTGAAAGGGCCATTGGAATAGAATAGAAGTGTGTGTTTAGAGTTGTGTCTTTGCGTTAAGGCTTATTAAAGGCCTCAGACAGGCACTGTGTCCCTGTAACAGTTAAGAAAGAGGAAGAGAGCCTCCAACACTGCAGGTCTCCATTGTGGTGGGCTTCACGCAGAGTAATTGACAGCGGGGCTCCACTGTATTCAGGTCACTGAGAGAAACGTAGCGGGGGAATTACAGAGCACTTCGCTCAGGTACACTCTGTCTTAATCCCAGCCCTTTGTCCCAGACATCACGGCGTGGCACTTTGACGGCAGGGATTTTGGGAAAGGCGCTCTCCCCGCCGCTCCCTATCCCTCGCTACGGTGCCTCCACTGTTTGTATCTCCCGATCGCCGCAGTGGCCTCCCTGATATCAAGCTCAGCCTTTACAAGATAGCGCGTGGAATTTGATTAGCGTGCCGCCGCTGCATTTCCTTGTTATCAGATGTCTGCGGCGTGGTGTGGCAGGCGGGAGTAGGGTTGTTCGCCTTTCACGCAACGGCGTCTGAAATCTGTGTACCGACACAGTTGGGTTCAGTACGTTTCTGTGCGCTGAAACGGCAGTGCGCCCAAGGCGATTCAATCCTAAACCTCCTGGCCATAAATTCTCGTGTGGTGTGCTGGTCTATTTGTGTCTGTGAGTCGTCTGCTGTGATTAGTGTTTACTCCCATGTTTCGGTATCCATGGATGGGCCTGTGCTTTTCATCAGCCAGATATTGAGTTCACGGCACTCCTTCAAGCAGGCCGCTGTAACACTTACCGTCTCTCCTGCCATAAATGTTTAAGGCCCATCTGCAGATCTGTTAAAAACCTGCTGAGCTTCTGCGAATGTTGGGATTTTGCATTGGAGCCTTTGCCCACACCTCCAAACGCTGACCCAGTCATCTCAAACCATAAGCACTCAGGAGGCCGGCGTGCGCAGAGAAAATACCAAAATCAGGACATCGCCACTCTGAGAAGGCATCTCGTGCATGCGCTTCGATTTATTTTTGGACCGTCCGGGAACTTCTCTCAATCACATGAGTGCGGCGTCATCGACCACACGCCGACTCTTTCGGCCTGTGACCGTGAGAGGAGCGCTGCGTGCAGGAACATCTAACTCACACCCGCAGCTCGGCGAGCGCACCGTACGCGTTGCCTAAAAAGAGGCCCGCTAAATAAATGATCGTCCAATCCCTTAAATAACCCAGCAAGCTGTTCTTGGAAAAAGATGGTCCTTTGGAAATCCCATTCCGCGTGCATAGATATTGGGGAGGATTTCTCCGCTTCTGCCATGGCGGATTTACTGATTGGAGTGAATTGAATGATTTCTGCTGTAAACGGACGTCACTAAAGCCCCTCTGCGTGCAAGCCTCACATTTTTTCCGGGCTTAGCGTGCACTGTTCCGGCTTCGGTTAAATTCTGCTGTCAGCAGTCTGATGGTGCATTCGGAGGCAGCGGCATGCAAGATTTGCTCTGAAGTTGTGCGTGAAAACGAGACTTTCTGTTTCGCTTCTCAAACACCCCAAATGCAATTTTGCAATCTGTTAAGATAAAAATCGCATGTTGAAGCGATCTAGAATCAGACCAGGATATAAGCGCTTATGGTACAGTTGCAGTTATGTAAGGTACTGAAACCAATTAATGTACTATGGAAAAACGCTGATTTTATTGGGATTAAAGCAGTAGTTGCTGGTAAAATAATAGTATTCAGATTCAGCCTTCCTGTTGCAACTGTATTCTCAACGAATTTGTTAAGCCACGAACGTGGGCTTTTGAGAGGCTCTTTGCATTAAGAGCACAGGAGGGGGAAAAACGGAAAATTCAGCACATGTATTCATTCTTGATGGGCCGTAAATGCTTCCAAAACATCAAGGCGTGCTTTGCGTTCTTGTAAAACCACAAATCACCGCAAATTGTTTTAATGTTGAAAGAGATTGCCCCATGAGGAAGCTATTTGAAGGCTGAGACAGCTACAGCTGTCCATTTGACTCCATGCGATGCACTATACAAAATTGTGAATATTGCCTCTCTATCTGATTTTAACAATTTTAATGCACACTTCAAAGATTGAAGATTTGTGCAAGCAAAGGTTTTGATGTAACTTCCACAGTAACCTTCTCTAGTGCTCTACTTTGAACTATCAATGCGTTTTACTAAACAGTTCTAAGGTATTTGTTGGAAGTTTAAATATAGTAAGGGGGGAAATATCTATTTATATATCTAAATTAATTCCTGGTGCATGTTATTCACAAGTTCATTTGAAAATTAATTTATTAAAAAAAACACTTACATGTTGTTTTAAGGTACTTTCCTTTCCTCAATGGTAGAAGATGGTGAAATTTTCACGTATGTCTTCTTTTATCAGAGTTCTCTGAGGAGAAGAGGAAGTCGTGAAATCTACAAAGAAAAGAAATCAGCAGTGCAGGTTGGTTTCCTCTTTCCTGCTTGAACCATTAAATGCTGTTGTTTCATTTTGCTAAAACCAGGCCACACACTTTCCCTCTGGCATAACTTGCTATAGCTAAATATTAAGAGACATAAGAGACAAAAAATTAAAATACATAATCTTGCAACTTTGCTCATTTGATCGCTGCGGGAGCTGTCTCTGTCAGATATCCTATGTTTGTAATGTTTATAGGAGGACAGTGCGGACCTCAGATGTCAGCTTCAGTTCGCCAAGGAGGAGTCCACTCTGATGCGCAAGAAGATGGCCAAGTTGGGACGGGAAAAGGATGAGCTGGAGCAAGAGCTTCAGAAGTACAAGTCGGTGTATGGCGACGTGGACAGCCCCCTGCCGGCAGGGGAGTGTGGCGGGGGTCCGCACAGCACCCGGGAGGCCGAGCTGAAGCTGCGTCTCAAGCTGGTGGAGGAGGAGGCCAACATCCTGGGGCGCAAGATCGTGGAGCTGGAGGTGGAGAACCGGGGACTGCGGGCGGAGAACGAGGACATCCGTTACCAGTACGAGAGGGACTGCCCTGGAAGGGAGCCCCTATCCAGCGTCCCCACCTCGCCCTATGGCGACGGCCTGGAGTCGGCTTCAGAGCTGCGGCGCCACCTGCAGTTCGTGGAGGAGGAGGCGGAGCTTCTGCGGCGTTCCATAGCCGAAATCGAGGACCACAACAAGCAGCTGACCACCGAGCTGAACCGCTTCAAGTTCGGGCCCGGCCCGGAGGACGAGGCAACCCCCCGGCTTGGGGTGGGGGGAGACGGTAGTGGTGGTGGTGGCGGCGCATGTGGCTCGGGCCCTGGTGGACTGCTGCAGGACGAGCTGAAGGCGGCCCGCCAGCAGATTAACGATCTGAGCGGGAAGGTGATGAAGCTCCAGTACGAGAACCGCGTCCTCCTCTCCAACGTCCAGCACGGCGACTTGGTGTCCCACCTCGGCATGCGGACAGGCAGCCCCAGGGACCGCGACGCCGAGAGCGACGCCGGCAGGACGGACGTCGAGGACGAGGAGGTCGGACGCCCGCTGATCCTGCACCCCAGGAGAGAGGGGCCAGTGGGGGGGGAGAGTGACTCAGAGGACCTCTTTGAGAAGACGTCTGGGTTTGGCAGCGGGAAGCCCTCCGAGATTGGCGAGTTTGGCTCGATGGAGTTGGTCCGACGGAAGAGAGAGGGCACCGAGACTTTCGCCATTGTGAGGCAGGAAGCGGAGCGGCTGGGCAGGACAGTGGAACGCCTCATTACCGACACCGACAGCTTGATTTATGACGGTAAAGTGGTGGTGACGGCCGGGGAGGCCCTGGAGGCGGAGCTCCGAGGTAGCCGAGACCCTGAAGAGGCGGGGCCCCAACCCCAGCTGCTGGACGCCATCAACACCCGCATGAAGGCCTTCAGAACGGAGCTGCACGTCTTCATGGAGAAGGTGGACCACCTTGGCGAGGGCCTCCGTGATCACACGGACGACCTCTCCCCCATGCCCCACCTCACCGAGTCCAGCAGCTTCCTGTCTGGGGTCACCTCCATGTCGCGTGACTCGCCCATCGGAACCCTGGGGAGGGACCTGGTCACCGACTTCCAGGTAAGTCGAGCCCTTTGTTCTTCATCTGGTGTGTAGGCTCCATATGCTGCCACCTGCCAACATCAAGACATGAGTTCTGCTTTGTCTATTTCTTTGTTATTTAGTGAGAATGCCTGCAAATAGCAATCATTCATCAGTGGAAGACCTGAACAGGCTTATTTGGGAAAATCACATGATACTTTGCATGACTTTTTTTCAGAAAGGGGTCAGTTCTCATGACATGACCATCGATGAGTGTCCAAAACGATAAAAATGTGAAAGGTGTAGTGAAGCTGTTAGAGAGGCACTTATTCTGACAATGCAATGATGGGGTGACTAAAAACACTTCACAGCGTCTTGTGTAATTTGTGGATTCCGTTTCAAACACCAGATTAATGTAATCATTTAAACCCTTTTGACCTCATCTTAGTCAAGGTCATTTTATTAAGCAATCGTTGGAACATTGTCATTCCATAATTCTATAAGCAGGAGCTGAGCTATTTTAATACGGGGGGGGGAAAAAGAGAGAAAAGAAAAAAGCTTATGAAATTGTACCGGGTATAATTATTATTGATCCCATCTCTTTCTGTTACCCATCAGCCACTTCATCTAATCAGTCGAGCAAATCATTTGTATCTGATAGGGCAACCTTAAGAACCTTGCAGACAATTAGGTGGACCATTGAAGTCACGTAGCTTACGAAGCTAAGATACAAAATGTTTAAATTAAATGCTAACAATCAATTTACCGATTAAAGCGTCATTCATGCTACTGGATTGAAAAAGCTCAGAGAACTTCTGTATTATTGACACTTTGTCACTTTGGTTGATTTTATTAAGAAACCTCAGAAGAAAAACGTGAACATTGATCACCTATCAATCATAAAGATCTGGTTCTACTTTTGAGAGGGCTGAATGCAATCATATGAATGAATAAGTCATGGCCTCGTGTTTATGGTTTATGTTTAGAAGGTCTATCCCCCGTGTTATGTTACGTATCGTTCTAGCAACTGCCTGCCCATCAACCAGTCAGCAATCAGATCAGCATCTCTTCTTTGGAACTCCTGCTCATTTATATTTGTTCAAGTAGACATTCCTTGCTGTTTGTTCACATCCGTATTGCATTTCTGTTATGTAAAGCTGTTTTGTGTAACTCCATTCACCAGAGCATAGGCTGCCGCGACTGGCCGGCCTGACGAACCAGTAAATGACAGAGTGAAGGACAGGGTCGATGGGTCACAACAGTGGGGTGAATAGGAGGATGGGCCGTCAGGAAAGGGGTGCACTGCAGACCCCTGCCCCACGCGCCACCCAGCTCAGCTTCACCTGCCCCGTCACCTCCCAGCCCTGCCCCACTCCCCCCACCCCCCACTCCCTCTCGCACGCCCCGCCCACGGCTGCCGCGGTGTCTGTGTGCGTGCTTCGTGCATGTGTGTCTCTGCTCCTGTCCGCCGCCATTGGCTTGGCCTGCGTCCAGCTGCTTGCTCAGAGCTTGGTGTGGGGGGGGGGTTCTTCCACAAGGTTCCTCAAGCCTCAGGAGACCCCAGCGGAGAGCTGAGAGACCTTCCCGACCACAATCCATTTTCTCATTAGATACCACAAATGCTGGTGCACATTAAGGACTTAAGAATACCCTCTGTTGAATTTCTGCCATCTTGTGCTAAGCCCTATGGGGCTACGTTGGTTCTTGTATCACTTTAGTGAAGATATCCACCCTGGTTCTGCGTGATTGCTGATCTTAATGTATCCAACTGACTCTTGATGTCAAGATATGCAATATTTAGAGAGCCCGGTCCTTTTCTTCACTTGAAGCAGCCAATGTTTGACCGGTGCTTCATTTTAAATTTGCCTTTCTTTATTGTCAGTGCCTTTTTCCCATGGGGGTGGTCTACTGCGGACTACTTTACCTACGACAGACCCCCTGTCCAAAAAAAAACAGCTTTAGTATTCAGGTCTTCAGTTAGACCAAAATGTGTCAATGTAACACGAGTCAGCTGGGATTTGCAGGGCACACAAATGGCAAGGGTAAGCACCATGTATTTCAGTATTACACTACTTTCTGACAAAAAATCTAAATTTATTCTCAGACAAATTCTGACGGACACTATGCATTCAAAAATCACTGCAAGACTATTCCCCCTCCCCTGAATGAAACACTGATAATATACAAGGAACAAACTGAGAGATATAAAAAAAATACAACAAATTACTATTGGATCCCACTTAATCTGCAGAATATATATTCATGTTATCAACTTTTAAAAACAAATGATTTCAGGCACTTCACCAATTAATAATTAAGCCAATGTGAAATTGCAGACACATGTGTAGTTTTCCCAACGTTAACTGTACCCAGTAAGACCGGACTGCACTTGGCCTTGCACGGCGCCAGGCCCCCCCCCTCACGCGTCGACGTGTTGCGCATTTCTGGAACAAGTGGAGAACGCGTGGTCAGCCTTATCGTGCGAGAATCATCAGAAAAAAACCCAAAAAAGGAAGGGACTGATGGTAAAAGGTGAAACATGCTGCATGTTCATTTGGCAGATCTGGGGTCAGATTCAGGCTTCACCGGGGCACCGCTTTACTGCATGGCTGGACTCTCAGACACAGACTCCCGTGTCTCCCAGATCTCCTACGCGGCACTTGGTTTTGACTCGTGTATCCCCCATTGCATGCGCCTCATAACCAGTGTTTTGCATTCTTTCCCCCCCCTTCCCCTCCCCTCTCTTTTTTTCCTCGTTGTGTTTTCCTTCCAGATGTTTCAGCCCATGATTTTGTTTGTCCTCGTCTTAGTCCTCTTCTCATCTCTCTCTTACGCCATCGTCTTTAAGTTGGTCTTCCTGTTTGCGCTCTTCTTTATTTTGTAGTCCTTTAATTTGTAGTCCATTTTTTTTCAGCTGTATTTTTTTTTTATCCCGCTGTCTACTTCATCCATATTTTGCTTTCTTTACTCCCTTCACCCTTCACCCTCCCCCCACCCCCGTCCTTGGTTTTCGTTCCGTCCAATTTGTCCACGTACCCCCCCTGCCCCCCCGTCCCCCC
>JAOYSI010009408.1:0-10925 GCA_025775065.1 Hiodon alosoides | reverse complement strand
CTTTTTGTTAAAGCGGTGTCTGAGTCTATGCTTGAACCCAGCAGAGTAGTAGCACTCCGACAAAACGCTACAATATATTTTTTTAGTTCACCACCAATTTGTTTTGAAACTGTCCAAGAACTCAATAAAAATGCATCTATGATTGAACCCTTTCATAATGTCTCATCATCAGTCTCTATCATTTCTCATTGTCCCCGTGTAGTTCGGCTTCACAGCTGCGGAGATCCTCTGTCACTGGAGCGTGGTAAAAAGGAGAGGCGGAGCAATTCAGAACTTTTGGGAAAACCCCCAGATAAACGAGCGAGAGGATGACTTAACCTGGGATCTCCCAGCTAACTAATCATAAACGGCCCATCTTGGAAACTGGGCACCATTGCTCCTGACAGCTGGCCAGAATGCGTGAGGATAGCGAAGCATAATGTCAGAACTAATTGTCGTTGAAATCCGTATTCAAGTATTCAAGAGAGCCCTGGAGAAAACATTGATTAAGAAATGTATTTAATAAATAATAATAAATATATTATTGAATTTCCAATTTATTTTTATCTGATGAGAGAGGCAGCAGCTCTATCAAATCAGACAGCAGATGGAAAGTTTTTTACATAATCAATAAAGTGGCCTTGTGGGAAATGGACAGCCGGGAGGATATATGAACACCAAATATTAAAAACCACCTACCAAATATTGTTAAAAAAAATAACACAATCTTGTTTGACAGATGCACTGACGTGACCATGGTATCTCAATTATGCTGATTTATCACAGATACCAGTGTGATTAAGAGGGGGCACAAAGAGAAAGTCAGTTGATTAAGCAACAGTAGCCAGCACAGGCGTAGTTTTAGGGCGAGTCTTATCCCCCCAATATTACAAGAGCGTCAGTTTGTCCCCCTCACTGAAGACATAATGCTAGGCCACAGGTAGCAGTGGCCCTGTCCCCTTGAATATTAAAGTGACACCTATGGCCATGGTAGCAGGACATCAGCTCACGTTAGGCGACAGGTTGTAGCTTCCTTGTGGTTTGCTGGACCGTTTTTTGTTTAGGAGCCTGGCTCGACGTCTATCAGTTCACTGGCCTCTGTGCCTTGGTAGCCAGTTGCCATATCAGCTAGTCCCACAAATGGTCAATAGGAAAATTCTTTAACTAATTTCCCACTGTTTGCTTTGTTGCGTTGGTTTGTATTTTTTTCAGTGAAAAAATTAAGACACAACAAACAAGGCAACAGGCGGCTATTTTCCTGGTAACTCACCTGCCAGGCCCACACCTGCATGCCACAATAATTGAGTTGGGAACAGCTGGAGTTCCTTTAACTTCAATCAAACATAGCTATTTCATCTAAAACAAATTAATTTAATTAAATGCAAAAACAATCCTTAAACTGTTAATTTTTTCACAAGAATTAAATCCCTGCAAAAACAAAAAAAAAAAGCCTTTGAACAGCACAGCCATCGTTTTTATCGTCTTAACTGTAGGGATCTCCTAGCTAACAGTCGTGGACATCCCATCTTGGAAGCTGGGCACCAGTGCTCCTGACAGCTGGCCAAAATGCGTGGGGACTTGGCACTGTGAGTAAATTAGTATGTACCACTTAGGTGAGTGCGCTATCTGCCCGACGCGAAGTTAATCAGCCCCACTTCTTTGACCCCCATCAGCCGCCGCGCATGGATGTAAATTAAATTCTCATTGCGTCGCTTTGAGACTTATCTGAGACGGAGCCCTTCCATGGTGAGTGTGAAAAGAGAACTAATTAAAAGCGCAACATGGCCTGGTATGGTGGCGATTGATGAGCAGCGAATGACCCCATACTTGAATCGATATCCATCTCCTTCAGCTCCTTCAGCTCAGCATGGCACGCCTGCCGGCCGGCCACAGCCTCCATCATTTCTCCCTCCGCTGTGCATGCTGGGAGGGGAGACGCTCCCACCCCCCCGCCTGCCGGTGTGTTTGGGCGTTATCTCTACATTAATCAAATCTCTTCTAGTCTCATGCTCAAATGCATTCAAATTGACTGGCAGGTTGCTGCCAAAGATTGGGAAATGCCATGTGAAAGCATCATTATTAGATTATTTAAACTAAATAAATATTACTCCATGGCTGCTTGTAAAATTGCACAGACCCCTTACTCCTCCAGCTAATAGTGAATTTAACTGAGCTGCCCTTTGACTTGATACACTTATCAGCCATGAGCAAAACTCCAGCAGGAAGGAATTTCAGGAGGCAACAATAGGAATAAAATATGTAATAATTTTCAAAACGTGTTTATAAAAAAAGAAATAAAAAGCTTTCTGCTTTTATTATATAAGGAGTGAAAGACTAGTGGTTCTATTCCTACTTATGTCAGTCTCCTCTTATGATCATCTAAGCTGCAGAGGTAATTATTTTCAGAGGGAGAAGGCGAAGGAAAGCAGGGGAAATATGAGAGAAAATAGCTGCAGATGAAAGGGCAAGCCTGACAAGCCGAGAAAATATTATAACCACGCATCCGCGCGCAGGGCAGGAAGAGCAAGGATGAGCTGTGTAATGAATTAAGAGCAATCTTTACTCAGCAACTCGCCCCCTGTTTAAGACATCTCGTCCATCTGCTATTGCACAGAGCCTGATTAGATTTGGCGACCTTTTTGCCCACGGTGCTGCCAGCTGGAACACTATTAGCTTCGAAAGGAAAAAAAAAAAAAACATATAAAAATATTATACTTCTGACAGGAAGTGTCCTCCTTGTCCTTCAGGCTCCTGTTTGGTTGAACACCACCAACTGAGTGATATTCAAAAGAGGATAAATATAAGGAAATCGTACTGAATAGAAAATTACTTAAACCAACTCAATGAAAAAAAAATGTATGCGCAGGCGATCTGTATCTACTGTAAACTAGTAGTTTTCTGTGGAGGTAGCCAAAGCTGCCATCAAGTCATATTGTATAAAAGGCTACATGGCTATAAAAAGGCTATAAAAGGCTTCACAACTAACTATGCTAACAACTATGTTTAATGTCAACTAAGCCTTACGGCTGTGGTAGTGGACTGCGGATGTTTGGTTCTCAAGTTTGAATGCTAATAGAAATTTTGCATAAGTTTGAATGCTTGTTGAAAATTTCATGGAAGAGCCTGCCAGAAAAAAAGAAAATAATTTTAAGGCATAGGTTGAAACTTCAAAAACATTAAATTGATTTAAAAAAAGAAAAAAAAAAAGGAATTACCTATTGAATAAATATACAATAGTTATTGTCTGTCATAGCAATCCGCATATAAGTATTCAAGAGAGCCCTGGAGAAAACATTGATTAAGAAATGTATTTAATAAATAATAATTAATATATTATTGAATTTCCAATTAATTTTATCTGATGAGAGAGGCAGCGGCTCTATCAAATCAGACAGCAGATGGAAAGTTTTTTACATAATCAACAAAGTGGCCTTCTGGGAAATGGACAGCCGGGAGGATATATGAACACCAAGTATCAAAAACCACCTACCAAATATTGTTAAAATAAATAACACAATCTTGTTTGACAGATGCACTGACCTGACCATGGTATCTCAATTATGCTGATTTATCACAGATACCAGCGTGATTAAGAGGGGGCATAAAGAGAAAGTCAGTTGATTAAGCAACAGTAGCCAGCACAGGCGTAGTTTTAGGGCGGGTCTTATCCCCCCAATACTACAAGAGCGTCAGTTTGTCCCTCTCACTGAAGACATAATGCTAGGCCACAGGTAGCAGTGGCCCTGTCCCCTTGAATATTAAAGTGACACCTATGGCCATGGTAGCAGGACATCAGCTCACGTTAGGCGACAGGTTGTAGCTTCCTTGTGGTTTGCTGGACCGTTTTTTGTTTAGGAGCCTGGCTCGACGTCTGTCAGTTCACTGGCCTCTGTGCCTTGGTAGCCAGTTGCCATATCAGCTAGTCCCACAAATGGTCAATAGGAAAATTATTTAACTAATTTCCCACTGTTTGCTTTGTTGCGTTGGTCTGCAGTTTTTTCAGAGAATAATTAAGACACAACAAACAATTACTAAAGCTATTACGATGGCATGCAAGGGCGTGTTCGATCCCTGTGTCGGAGCACTCAAGTGCCAGGCCCACACCTGCATGCCACAATAATTGAGATGGGAACAGCTGGAGTTCCGTTTACTTAAATCAAAAATAAACAAATTGGCTCTTTCCTCTAAAAAAAAAACAAAACAATCATTTAATTGTTGATTTTTTCACAAGAATTAAATCTCTGCAAAAACAAAAAAAAGCCATTGAACAGCACAGCTATCTTTTTTAATGGTTGGCACCTGAGTGTGTTCCCTATAGGGAACCAAATTTAAGTAGCTACAATCTGTTAATGGCTGAGGGCGTGTCCTCAGAGCCTGCGGCTTTCCGGAGGTTGGTCCCAGAGGCTGTGTGCCCCCACCAACACAGACACATTCAGACACAGTATTTTTGTAGTTGTCTGAACTGGCCCCTTGTGGCTCGGACTGTGGATGTGTGGAGCCCAGATTGAGCTGTCCCAGACTGCCCCAGCCTCAGTACCACATTTCAGGCAGATCTACAGAGCATACGTGAGAGCCTGAGACCTGCCACTGCTTACCGTGAACTTTATCCCCTTGCTGCTGATATGCTTAAATTTTGCTCAGTTATCTGTTGCCATACCTCAACTGTCCAATATGTTTTTCTTTTGAATGGGTCATAGCCCTTGGTTTAGAGCTCAAATGGGTGGGACATATAACAATTGTATTACAAGGAGAATCTCTGCCAGCACTATTACCATTAATAAAGTGGATTCAAGATTCTGTATCTCGAGTTTTACAATTCCTAAAGTGCTAATATCTGATCGGTAAGTACTTACACTAGTCATATTTGTTTGTGAAAATGTGTGTATTTTTAAAGTTATGAACCTCTGCTGTGTTTGCTGAGTGCATACTTGCATTTACTACAAGATTAACTACTATCTCATATAATTCGTTTTACTTATATACATTTTTATTTGACATTATTTGGTTGTTTTTTGAACTTCGCCCTACTGGGTAGATGAGCAAAACGTACCATCTTTATGTCTTACATGCAGAAGACAGCAATTTAGGCAATTATACAAAATCAGGTTCTCATTCAAAAATTATTTTACAAACTCACCAACACTTTTATTTTTCTCCCAAACAATCTCCAAACATTCACCAACGCTTTCCCCTCAGGTGCAGGCCCTGATTAAACAAGTATTAAACCTTTTCTATTGTGGCTGATTAAACCATTGCCTCCAGCTGTACAAATTAGACCATTGAGGACCATTGGACCATTGCATCAGCAGGCAGAAACTAAATGTCTGGATGGTTGGTCTAAAAGCGGCTGTAGTGATTTGGCCGTAGTGATTTGGCCATGTATTTTATCATTAGCTTTACTTTTTCTGTGAGTAAAGAGCTGAAAATGTAGTTGTAGTTATTAAATCCATGGCTAAATGTAGTGTGTGTGTGTGTGTGTGTGTGTGTGTGTGTGTGTGTGTGTGTGTGTGTGTGTGTGTGTGTGTGTGCGTACGTATGGCAGGAGATGGATGAGGACTATCAGTTCCAGGATCTGATTCAGTTGCTCAAGAGGAGAGCCCTGACTGAGGAGGAGATTAAAACTATTTTTTGTATTAAAGCTTAATGTATTGTGTACTGTTCCTTAATTTTTATGCTTGAATGCAATTGTATCACAATAAACTATTTTAAAATCACTTTTTGGCTTCAGGCCTGGTTTGCCTATGTAATTTTTTAAGTTTTTTCTTGTAAAATAGTACGCATTGAAAAATTGGGTAATGCTTAATATTAGGTATTTGAACAAAAGCAGACAGTGATTATCTTATCAGTTTAGAAAATCGTTATTGCAGCAAAATAAATAAATAATAGGAGTTATCACACCTTTGACATTTTGCCTATGTCATTGCTATGTCTACTGATACATAGTAGCTTCATAAGCCAATACAGGTATTGTAATAAATTACGTAAGGTGTTTACAATGGTTCATTAATAGCTGAATACGAATGAATTTAAATATGTATTATGTTGCAATCATTGCCAATTGAGACCCCCGGAAGACTGCTGAAACAAGTGGTAGCATACATAATGCCTCAATAAGCATAATCCGTACACTACTACCATATCGCAGCTTTACAAGCATTTTAATGCTTGTGTTACATGACAACCTTTGCATTATATACACTTAGGGGTGTGAATGTGGACTAGCATATGCTTCTTCAAAGCTCTTTTAAGAGACAATGATCATCCTTACTTTAGCTGTGAAGCTTTCAAGCACCGTTGGTGAAATATGTACAAGTTAAGTAGACTGCATGGCCCCAACACTCTGTAAGGTGAGACCAAATGCACCTTAATTAAGCTATACTGAGGAAAGAATGTCAGCTTGGCAAAATGCTCTTTTAATTGGTTATAAAGTGTATAATTTATTTTCTTTTTTAATGCCAGTTAAGTTCAAAACACAATGTGAGATGATTAAATTTATATAAATATCATACAGTTGTGTATTTCCAAGACATCCATCAATCCCTCAAGCAATTTCCTTGTTTTTTTACATTTCACAACTGATTTTGGATTAGAGAGAGTGCAATATTTCAAATGACAGTTCAGAACAATGGTTTTCTAAATTATATTACTTAGGATTCAACATGCTCTGATAGGATAGTGAAATAAATTAAACAATAGTAAGAAAAGCAGCTGTGATTTTTAAGAAACAGATGTTTATGTCATCTTTACAGGTTGGCCGTGAACAGGCAATAAATATGTACCTCTTGGGGACCTAGGTGAAAATAATAATAGTTAAAAATGCTAAATAATTACAGAACTGCCGGCTTATGAACACCAGATATCCAGGCATGTGCCAAATAGGTTACCTATTTTATCCCAAATCAAAATCTCAGAACTATGGCACTCAAAACAACTGAATTCAAACAAAAAGTAATTTTTCCTGGGCTTTGCTGACATCTGCACATGATACTGCACCTGTGGAAGTGTATAATTACACAGTAGCCAATCAATGGGGCATGATAAGTTGTGCAGAGCTCTCTAGACCTAAGCAAACCTCCCCACAAGTAAAGCACATTGCTTTCTTTAAAATTGCTCATAGACAGCAGGTCTCTAGAGTTACAATGTACTGCATTCAAGCAAATTAAACTGTTGATAGTCAATATATCCAGCCTACTAAAATTGTTCTGTCCAATTGAGGGCTAGGGGTGCACGCAGGACAAAAGGGTTATTGCCTTGGAGGAAAACAGAAATTATCTTCAAGTACGGCAATGATATGTGTCATTTTCTTTTTTATAGCAAAACAAAAGCAATATTTCACAACAAATAATAGATTTATAATAAAATTAGCTAAAACTATAATAACACATTATATTTACATCGCATTTTCACAATCTCAAAGTGCATACACTATATGGCCAAACATATGTGGACACCCCTTCAGATAAGTGGAGTCTGCTGTTTCAGCAACACAAGCATATAAAATCGAGCACACAGCCATGCAATCCCCATAGACAAACATTGGCAGTAGAATGGTCGGTACTGAAGAGCTCGGTGACTTTCAATGTGGCACATTCATAGGATGCCACCTTTCCAACATGTCAGTTCTGTCAAATTTAAGTGCTGTTATTCTGAAGTGGAAAGGTCTCGAAGCAACAACAGGTCAGCCGCGAAGTGGTAGGCCTCACAAGCTCGCAGAACAGGCCCACCAAGTTCTGAAGCATGCGGCGCATACAAATCACCCTTCCTCAGTTGCAGCGCTCTCTACCGAGTTCCAAACTGCTTCTGAAATGAGTTCGTCAGGAGCTTCATGAGCTTTCCGTGGCCGGGCAGCCACACGCAAGCCTTAGATCATCGGGCGCAATGCCAACGTCGGCTGGAGTGGTGTGAAACCTACTGCCATCGGAATGCAGATGCATTCTTTGGAGAGATTAATCCAATCCGGGTCTGGCGGATGCCAGGAGATTGCTACCTTAATATATAATATGAATGTGTATCTCTCAATTTGCATAATTGCAATCGTCCATTGAACTGATGGACCTTTGTAGAGGCCCGCATCTGGAGTGCGTTGTGACCACCACAAGCAAACTGCTGGTGCATGAGATGCATTCTGGCATGTCTCCTGTAATGTCTCCACGTGTCTCCCACCTTAAAAATACATCCTCCTCCTGATTTCCTCTATATTATTTTATTTTTAACAAACAGGCTAATTGTCTCATTATCTGCACAAAATCTGCGCCACCTCTGTAATATAGTAATATGTTGTTTAGCTCAGATTTGAAGTCAGAAGATAGGTTAGCATCTCACTGTAAACCTTGTCAGTCAGTGAAAATTATTTCTAGAAAATCCTTTAATCATTATGAGAAAAATAGCATCATCGGTGTGAAACCTTTTTTTTTTTTTTTAACAGAGAGAGAAATATCCTGATAATGTGAGGGAACCATGGTCAGGGAGCTTTATCTGACATCTTCAGCAATAATTAAACCCAGCAATAAATGAGCATCACAGGAATAAGCCGGAAAACCAAGTGTGTTACTCAATGTTATTGAGTTAACTGATCCCTAAATTAGCACCGGGGGAAACCATCAAGTTTTTTATTTGCTTCTCCGTTTCATTATACCCAAGCTCCCGTCTGCAATGGGAGAGTGGAGGCGGCAGGCTCATTTACCGTGAACACCAATGCTTCCTTGCTACACATACATCCAAAATAAATCAATGGGAAACCGTGGACCGCATCGGGGCTGATTTTTAAACAGGATAATGAATATGCATGGCAGTTCAATCTACAGGCCACGTATATGGTATATTGGGTTAAAAACGGTCATCGGCAGATATTTTAGATAGGGTGATGGATAACAGCTTTATATTTCTACTTGTGTAGTTGATCTAGCATAAGTTGCCTGAGCATAACTTTCTGCCCCCTACAGCAGTACGTTTTTTTTAAGACCTGCCTGTCTTTCAAGCAAGAAATGAAAGACTATGCTGTGGTAAAGCTGAAATGCTCATATTGGTAAGGAAAAGTCCAGGATTGATTAGGTTATTAACCTATTAAGTTTATAGTAAAATTATTTTAGTTTAATTCAATTTTATGTTAG
This sequence comes from Hiodon alosoides, assembly GCA_025775065.1. Taxonomy (NCBI): domain Eukaryota; kingdom Metazoa; phylum Chordata; class Actinopteri; order Hiodontiformes; family Hiodontidae; genus Hiodon; species Hiodon alosoides. Next base: position 1,836 of record JAOYSI010009408.1, on the reverse strand, counting down.
CGCATTCAAATTTCTATACTGTAGACCCCTGTATCAGATGTACACGGAAAAAGTGTAATAATTTATTTTTTTTATGTTTTATGTATTAGTATTTTCAAAAAATGTTTTGTCAGTTCTTATTATATTAGGTAATCTTACTTATCAAGAGATAAAAGAAGAGAGATATTTAAAAGTTATAATAAATATACGCTACTGTATCAAACTTGTAAATAAATGCTATAAAATCAACATATGGATGGACATAATCCTTGTGTAAAAAGAGTCAACATCGCTGCCATACTTTCTTTTTATTACCTGTAGAAGTTTTTTTTTTTGTTTATTTTTCCCTCACGTTGTTACAGTCAAACGCAATGGCGTCTGGTCATCATTGCTGAATACATCATTGTGAGATTATGCTTTTTTGTGGAGAAAAACAAGATAAAAAGGCACTGAGCTAGGGAAGTTCTTCGTGGCAAAGCAAATTTAGTGAGACATATATTTTATTTAATAGTGTACACCATCCTAGGCTAGCTTTGAACTAACATCACAAATTCAGCAACCTGGTTGTCTGTTTCATTAAAACGAGCACTTTAAAAGCACCACAATGGTTTCCTCTGCGAGAGTGCATTCAGAAGTATCTCTCCGATTTTAAAGCTTAGCCCGCAGTTTGTCACGTTTTTCGTTAAAAACTGTTTCCTCAAATATCCTTATGGGCGCTCCTCTAATGGCAGTAGGGCAGAACTCTAGATTAGTGGGACTTCAAATCGAATGTTGCCAGCATTTTAAACACTGTACGCTGATGGTTTGCAGGTTATTTAACCACTGAGGAAAATGAGCACATACACAGACAAATATATGCATGTCTGCATGTGTGTGTGTGTGTGTGTGTGTGTGTGTGTGTGTGTGTGTGCTCCTTGAGTGGTCCAATGTGTGGCAATCTCTTTCAGGCCTTTCTCACAGCACCATAGCAGCTGCCAAGGGATTGTGCTGTCAGTGCAGCGGCAAAATTGTTTGGTGCTGGCCTAAAATTCTCTCAGACCATTTCAGGGAGCAGGCTGACAGGAATGTTAAATGGAGAGAGTACCCCCTCACCCTCCCACAAGTTCTTCCCCATCAGGCTCATTTGCATAGCCTGTGTGAATTTCTTTTCATTTCTATAGTAAGCCCGTCTCGTATTATTTTTTAAGTATTTAACCCTTTGGTGGATTGTGTGTGAATATGTATGTGTATGTACGCACACGCTTCTTTGTGTGTGTGTGTGTGTGTGTGTGTGTGTACCCCCATATCACCCAGGCAGATGAAAAAACACGTGAGGTCCTGCTTTGTTGTGGGGTGGAATTAGCATTCAGGACAGGGTTTTGTTTTGTTTTTGTTCTAAAAGCAAGTCTCCGTTATCAGCAGTCATTCAGTGGTGCCACTTCCATCAATTTCTGAGCTGTGAAGTTCAAAATACAAGCTGCCAGTCCTTATTTTTCTCTCCATTCAGATCAGAACTGCTTGGCTCAAACGCATTACAAGTGATAAATCCCACTTTAACTTTTGTAGGTGTCCTGGTGTATATAAATGGAAATATTAGGCTGTGCACTACAGTATTTATAAACACTAATGGCTTATAATGTACACATTTAGTTGTTTGCTGCGGATGGAGAGTGGTTGATTTAGTGGTTAATTCAGGTTAATTCTAGATCACACTGAGCCATTTTAGCCACCTTTAACATCATCCAATGTCGGGTATGCCAATGTATATTTGCCAAAAATATGTGGAGGTACTTTTAAACCTTTTTTACACTAGTATACCTGAGCTGTGCTTGGATGGCTCTGTGCCAGCCTGTTACGGTTAGACTCACGTATAAATAT
>JAOYSI010009407.1:0-10925 GCA_025775065.1 Hiodon alosoides | reverse complement strand
TAATTATTATTTTATTTTTTAACAGGTTCTTGTTTTTTTTTTCTTCCTCACATATTCAAACGTGAACAGAGTGTCACAGCTCAATTGAAAATTAGTCTTTAAACGCACTTGATCCTCTAATTGTATCCATCTGCTGTGCAACGGCTGTCTTTGCAGATGCAACAAGGTTATTAGGCACTGACGGTAAAAATGAGCAGACGAGCAGCGCAGATCACCTTAAATCACTGTGGCATGCACACTCCTGGCGAAGCAGCGGCAGTGTGCTGGCGCTCGCCGCGACTCCCGCTGCAGCCTGCGCGCCCGCGAGCTGTGTCTGTCGACCGTGTGCAGCACCGACCTCAGGACATTCCTTCTGTTTGAGTTCGCCGCGGACGGACCGAGGGGCCGGAGACGGAGAGACCAGACCATTTACGAACGCACCGTAATTCAGACTCCCTCTCACAAAGTCGAGTGGTTCTGATGCCCGTGTGTCCGACCAATGGTATTTCAGGGTGCAAAGCGTCCAGTTCACCACATTTCTACGGGAAAACATTGACAAAGCGTTTTCATGTGCAACTGATGTAATTCTTTGCCTGTTTGTCCCGACCCAGTATAATTTTTTTTTGAAAGCCAGCAACGTTGCATCACGCTGATGTTTACAAGACCTATGATGAGTGGACATTTATTTCCATGCATCATGAAGGACATTTCTCATGTGGTTATATTATGGCCATATCCATCATGTGTCTCCTCTGTCCCGTGCGCGGGTGTAAATCTAAAAACATACCCTGTGCAGTTGTTGGCTTAGCATCATATTGAGTAAAGCAGAGGGTCGATTTGTGGCTCCAAAACTGCTGAATAATGGCCTTGTTCTACCAAACAATCATCTCGTTATTATTGCAATGGCTGAAGAATGTTGTTTCAAGGAAATTGTGTGAGTCCAAGTTAAACAAAATCACACTATTTAACTGAACTCGGTGAAATGAATGTGCCCTCTGTCAAAGCCGTTTCTTCATGTCAGCTGAAGTACAATTTACAGTATATATTGACACAGAAAGTAAATTAAGCATTCCAGTCTTAGAGGGTGAAAACCTTTGTGAAAACTTTGACTGTGGTGAGTGTAACCTTGATGAAATTCACACCTCTTGTAGGCCAGTTTTTTAAACGTGTTTAAGTTCAGACATAGTATAGCTATTGTGGTTTGAAATTATTATAACAATATAAACTGAGATACAGAAAAATGCAAACAATAAGCGGGTTCATACATTAACTATTTAACTTTCTTTTGTTTTTCAATACATGCTAGAGAATGTGTTAAACTAGAGAATAACTTAGAAGAGAAGTGGAGCTTCATCCTGCATTGAGAGTGTCTGCTAAGCAAATTAATTACTTTTTCCAGCTGAATAAAACTTAGTCTTTAGTAAATTTATATTGTGCAACACAAATTAATGTGCAATCACAGATAGCAGGCAAGGCAAACAAATAAATGAAAGCAGGAATTTTAGCCAACCTTGTTTTTCACCCAGACTGAAGGCTTTTCATTTTGTCCTGACTAATTATAGTTTGAAAATGAGATAGCGTCAAGTGGAACCCAATCGATGGCCGCTCGTCACTGCTGAACAGTTTCACATACCAATGTTTTTTGACAAGTTCGACTTTTGCGTTGGGTTTCCTTTGCTACCCTTTTCAATGAACAATTTCATTCTTGCATGCCATATGCCAGTTTTGATAAATTTTCCTGGGAAGACTAATTTAGATCTTATAAATCTCATGCATTTATCCATTGAAGGAGAATGGCCTAGCAACTGGGTCAAATATCCAAATTAGATTAGCCACCTATGGGCAATAAAAAAAAAAACTAAAAAAAACAGGAGATTTACATTTAGAATTTCATTGACTCTCGTAATTTTCTCAGAAACCGTCAGATTTAGTTACTACAGACTGTTGTTGGCAGTTCTTTCCAGAGGACTTTTGTACAGGATTCATCATCCACCATGGCATTTGGCTTTGTTTATGTGCCATGTTGATTAATGTGCATCGGGGGATTCCTCGCTCCGCAGGCTGGGTCTCCGAGGGGCAGCCACTCCCTCTGCTCCCTCCTTCCCAGCCTGGGTCGGGAAGCGCAGTGGGAGAGGTCAGAGGGTGTTGGAAAGAAACCGTCTGGGAATGATTATGTCACTGATGAACTGCTCCATACAATTAAAGTGTGTGTGCGTGTGTGTGCTTGTGTGTGTGTAATGTTGTACCCCAAGTCTACTTCAACTTACAGGGTTTTAAGGTCATTGTTTCCATGTACAAGGCTCAGTATTTTTCAGCCTTCTAAAAGCTGTCTCAACTTTACTGGCTTTGTGTGACAGTGTTACCAGTACAGCGTTTCTAGTGTCGGGCAGTAATTGTAATACATGTACTTGAAATATTTATATGAGTATTTTGTAATTTGTATTTAAGTTGCTTGGAAAAACATTGACGTAATTTGTATCAAAATATTCCAGGGAGTAGTATTTTGGATTTTTGTATCTGAGAATTACTAATTTAACGTGTTAACTAAAAAAAGATACCATTTTTTTTATTCACTCATTAGGCAAAAGAACTAACACAATCCGTTTTTCTAGCCAGACTGTTTGAAACAGGAGTTGTCAGAGTTACTCCACTGCACTAAAGAGGCCTCCATACCAGGCTGGCGATCAGCGAGAAAAGCTTCCCGTGATCAACGTCTTGCTCTCCATAGGGCCTCTTTGAGTCAGTTTCGGGGTCATTCCATGGCTTAAAGGCCGACCTTTGTGTCCACTCAGGGATCAAGACCCCCTGAAGGCTCATGATTAGGTCTCCTCCGGGTCACAAAACTGACAAACACGCCACAGATCTGTATACAAACGGGACACTCTCTTTTCCATTTGTTTCTATTATTTATACATTGGAAGATAGATAGGTCCATGTTAAAACATATCTTTAAGATTTTCCTCTCTGGTCACAAAGTGTTTTTTCATATATAGCGTTATTACGTTAGCGTAGGCTGGGACCAAATCCAAACTTTGACCACTTGTTAATTGCTTTTAATATAACTGAATTTTATACCTTTTTTCTTTCACTGGTAAACGCTAGAAAACGCTATTGAATCCAGTTATGTACACTTAAAGCATTGTTTGGACAATGACAATTTGTTTAATTTGCTGTCCGTTCTAATTGCATATGCATCTGTAATGTAATCTGGAAAAAAATGTAATAAAAACATCAGTCTTTGATTGCAGATTGTTCCTTGGATTTATTTAAAATCAGTTTTGCAATGGCAATTCACAGTCTTTGAAAAGAATATTTCTCAAATCACGTTAGTGAGTCAAAATAAATGTGCGAGGGATTAGGGATCGCGGACGAATTCAAACCAATAACACAAAGGGGCTCAGTCGAGCCCCAGCCCAAAGGAATGCAACAGTGTCTGTGCCCGGCACTGGAACGGCAGGCTTTGGAGTGAAAATGCACCGGGCCGGTATAGGAGCGGTAAGTCTGAGTAGGGTTATCAGTTTGCGACGTGGAGGCCTCTGCATAAGATACAGTTATCAGCGTGCCTTACCCTCCTCGCTCCATTAGCACATGGATAAGAGTGGCCGCAGCGGGGAACAGAACTTGGCTCCAGAGAAGAGTAAGTGAACTCCAGAGCATCCTGGAAGGAAAGCATGAAGGGAGCGTAGGTCAGCGACACACACGTCTAGCTGTGTCCAAAAATAAAAGAAATCAGCGAGATAAAGGATTTGGCAGAGGACGATCATGGACTGACGGAGACAGTTTAGGGCCAGCACCAACAGAACGCGGACGTAGTTGAAAATTGGTCTAAATAATTCCCTTGCCTTTCCTCGGCTATAAAATGTATTTGTAGCTAAAATGCCTCGAAACATTGTTTACACTGCTTTTCAGCATATACACTCAGAGGCCAGTTTATTAAGTACGCCACCCTGTTCACGAAAACGGATTGTCCGTACAGACAGTGAATGAGACCTGTACAGCACATGGCCGTGGCTTGCTTTATAAAGCGAGTAGACAGGCGTTGAGTCATTCAGTTATTTTTACGATCCAACGTGGAGGCCGGACAATTGAGGAGTGGTAAAAAAAAACATTGTCTGGCCTGACGTCTCCTGCTTCTTGTTGATGGCTTCCTGAATAAGAATTTGTTTACAGTTTACCCTTTCTCACATGGGCTCTTCCAGCAGGATAATGCTCCATTTCAAAACGCACGTATTGTCTCGGAATAGTTCCAAGAACATGACAGTGAGTTCAGTTAAGTGGTCTACGAGGTCCCCAGATCTCAACCCAATAGAGCATCTTCGGGATGAGATGGAATGGGCTGTTTGCAGCAAAAAAAAAATACCGCCCTGCAGCAGCTGCGTGACGCAATCGGAACGGCGTGGACCAACAACCCTGTGAAGCGTTTCTGACACCTTGTGGAATTCACGACCTAAAGACTTCAGGCTGTTCTGGAGGTATTAATACCTACTACCCAAACTGGCCACCGGGTGTATTCCCAGACATTTGGAAAAGCTGGGGATTTACTGGTTTAGGGTGGTCGCTGATTACATAACCTATAACTTTTACCATTTTATTCTTACGTTAGCAGTTTTACAGTGAACTTGGATTACACATTACTGGTCTCTACTACACCTTCAGCTCCCAACTCTAAGGACTGTTTAATTCTGCAGACCATTCCTTAAAAAAAACCCCATAACTTTCAAAAATATATATATGGCGTTAAGTTTAAATAAAATATCAGATATGCAATGCTGAATATGAACAAATAAAGAGGCTGCCATCAAACTTTCATCATCCTCTTGGAAGAAACAAGAAAAAAAGTTCTAACAATTTTTACAGCATAACTCTTTCTGACAGTTAAAAGTCCTCCACATTCAACGCTTTTTAAAAAATATAGGTCCACTCTTTACGATATTTTAAAAGCAGTGGGAAAGTGTACACGGTACCTCCCTGTCATCCATTCCTTGTCAGCCCAAACGGACTACTGCTCTCATGTGGCCAGGAGTTATGTCTGCTGGACAGAGAAGGAGCAAAGCGCGTTTCCTGTGTGTGTTGTTCATGGAGGCTCCGTCGAGCTCTCCACTGTGGGAACCTGGGGCTAAATGCTAGCGCCGGGAATTTTCCTGATATTCAGCAGAGGCAGCCCTGGCTGTTGCAGGAAAATCTCAAAATGAGAAGGGAAGTATCAATTTTTAATGGAAAATGTTCTCCATGCGAGCACTAGATATATTTTTTTTTCACAGGGGACATAATACAGTTTAAAACCATATTGAGTGGAAGGCATTTGAAGTCACCTTTTAAACCAATTAAATACAAGTGTGTCTTCTTGCGTTTTTAATACGAATTCATGTGATTTTTGCATTAAGACCACAGGAAATACAAAAGACAAGAGACTTTTACAGTAAAAAATGCCGTTCTGTCAAACAGAGAAGTCCCTCACAACAGTTACCATACTAAAATTATACTATACTTTAAAAATTCAAAAATGAACAGCACATTAACAGAATTAAGTGATTAGGAAGCCGACTGTTACTGTCTCATAGCAGAACCAACAGAAATGTGGGACTATCCACTTTATAATCCCAGTTCTGTTTGACAATGAGGAGAACCCCCACAAAACCCACTGTAACCAGAACTGTCATTAGAAGACACTTTCCCATCATGGGCCACAAGCTGAGCACGTGGGACACGGCTGCGGGCCCTTAAATAATAAATAAAGGCTCTTTTGTTGTGGGCCAGTGAAAACAAGCAGTGACCCCAAAGGTCTTGTCAAGATGGGAGGCCACCTATAGAGGCCTCTGTGCATATTTCTTGCTGCTTGCGGGCAAACCACAGGGCCGAGATTACTGTGTACCCAACCTCTGGGGCCAATATGGCGGCACTGTTTTTCTAAGGACAATTCCCACTGAAGACATGCAGTCCGATGAAATACATCCAACAAAAACAGCCAACCCCTTGACCTGCAAGGGATTTTCAGCCCAGTCTCCAAATCCTTACCAAAATTCCCTTGGGGCTTTGAACGGTTTAATTACACAAAGAATTATAACAATAGGGTTCCAAGGTTGAACTGGAAGGTTACAGCTCTCTGGCTCTGCCTACCTTTGTACTGCGGAAGAGGGTTCTCACAATGCTTGTGACCATTGAATAATGACACAAGGGTGTTTCGGCTGAATGAAGGCGCAGTGCACCCCACTTGGACAAGGACACTGTTAGCTGTGGCCAGATGAAAACAAAACAAAAGCAAGGAACACATTTTGATCTCGACATGAGCTGTGCTTTACAAGACTCTGGGGCCATCCGACAGAAGTCAAACGAGCACCCGCTCTCAAACGCGTGTAAAACATTAGAGAGAAGTGGCATTGAGTGGCAGCATGTGAGGAAAACATCCCCAGGGTTTGTTTGACCACTAGTTTTATAACATTGCAATGCGGTGTTGAGTTGTGTTACATTTTTTCCCCTAAATATGTTGCCGTGTTGATCTTTTTTTGTTTTGTTTTTGTCTCTGGAAACTAACGGCCTCTTTGTTTACATATTTTGTATGTAGGCATAGTTTCCATACTTAATTGAGCTGAAACATCAATACCCTTGTCTTTAGATTGGGGCAGCACTGCATGATACTCTTTTGTTTGTTTGGGCTTGATCTGAAATGTTTCCCCTTGTAGAGAGACCGGAGTCTACAACAGGCAAACCTTCACATTTGGTGGCAGCAATGGGATGCTTTATATTCATACAGCAGCAATTTCTTCTCCTGTCTAATCTTTACTTAATGTGTAATGGAAACCAGCGCTAGTGGAATAGCAGATGTTATATACACTAGATGGCCAAAAGTATGTGAACACCCCTTCTAATTATTGGATTTAGGTATTTCAACCACACCTGTAGCTGGCAGGTGTATCAGGCATGCATTCTCCGCAGACAAACATCGGCAGTAGAATGTCCCGTACTGACGAGTCTCCTTCAGTGTGGCATTGTCAGAGGATGTCACCGTTCCAACAAGTAGGTTTGTCAAATTTCTTCCATGCTAGAGCTACACCGGTCAACTGTAAGTGCTGTTATTGTGATAAGGAAACTTCTAGGAGAAAGTGGTGGGTCACAAAAGCTCACGGAGTGCTGAAGCGCAGAATTCTATTTGGAAAAGACAAGTAATAAATACTGTATGTGCTGTTGGGGTGGGGTAGGGAGGGTTTGTTGTCTTGTAGGTAATCATGGGTAACTCAACTGGGCATTTCAACTGGCCGTTGATTATGCAGCAGAAACTACACAAATCGGGCCAATAAACTGAATTCCTGACCCGGTGACAGCATTCCTTTGGACTGCGGACTGATAACAGGGCTCATGCAGCACGGTTTTCATGTTTCAACACAAATGCATTGAAAACAACTGTAATTTGGGTATTTTGGTGAAAGGGGTAGTGAAGGGCCACTTGCTGTCTATACCAAACTACTGCAGGTATGATGAGATAGAGGAATTGAACTATAGTTCAATGCGGCTTTTCATTTGCCATAACTGCCAGTCTATTGCACATGTAAGACATTGGCCATATGGTACCGATTTCATCAAACATTTAATTTGTAAAGCGGTGAAACGCAGCCAAAGAAAATGCACTGTATGTAATGTCAGTAATGTAACTTGTTAATCATTTAGATTTTAAAGTCTTGGCTTGCAAGCAGGAAGATAAATATTAAATAACATAGAAGAAACAATACGTATGACGTTGCGTCTCGAAAAGCCGTCCATCATACAAAAACCAAACAAGATATTGAAAAACATGTTATTGGGAAATTGACTGCATGACTTAAGCTTACAAGGTATTATTTAAAAAATGTGTATCGCCATTAAATACGCCCGTCAGAACATGTACATTTTACACCGATAGATAGCATGATAAAAGCTATTGTCTTTATAATCATTTGAGTTCATCCATAACTCTCATCACGTATTTCAGCTAAACAACTCACTACTGGCACAACGATTCAGAAGTAACGGGGCTGTGTTTGCCGTTCACAGGGTAAATGCAATGCAAATATAAATTAAAACCCACCACGTGAATCACTGGTCTCATCCAATGACATGTTGTCTTCTTGGACAAGCGAAAGAGGGAGGAGCCGACGTGCGGCTCTCTGGGTAATGTCTACATCTGGCTCATAATGAGCCGCTCATATCTTCATTGTCTACCGTTCTACAAGGCTGAAGGGTCTCTACAATGTGTGGAGAGAACCTGCCTCTTTCTTTTAAGTGACAGACATCTTTTTAGCAGTGCACTAAATTAATCGTTGGCCACTTGTTAATTGCGCTGCTGATCTTCGCTAACTTACTAATATAACAAATGCGACCATGCACTTCTTTTGTTCACCACATGAGCGTATTTAAATCTTGAAAATTTCACATCCTTCCCTCTTAAAATTCAATTGAAATTAAATACTGAATTTGTTTAATTCAAATGTATTTATGTAATTTAATTATATTACCTAAATGGTAACAACAAGTAAGTAATGGTAATAAAAAAATTGTTACATAAATATATTGTAACGGGGATGGCAAGCAGCGCTTCCCCCGCCAATGGGCTTTAGCCATCCCCGAAGGGGCTGCTGGGAAGCCTAGCTCCCGAACTGTAAATAGTGTTAATAATGTGTTTGATGTTTCGTAATTCTTGTAAGAATGATGTGGCTAATTAACTGGTTTGGTTAACTGTGTAGTCATGTCTTTGTGGTTATGGTTTAGTTCCCTCACCGTGCGCTTGTTTGCTTGTGCGAGTGAGCGCTCTCTGTGTGTTTCAGTGCGTAATCAGGTCTTTGCACTGCCAGTTCCGTCTTTTTAAAGGCAGTGCTAAGCGCATGTGCGAAATTAGGAGCACGTCTTTCTGTTGATCGGTGTCTGACTCCTTGCTTGAACCCAGCAGAGTAATAGTACTCAGAGAAAACGCTACAATATTCTACAAAGCAACAATCGGTTATGGATAGCTACTTAATTTCTACTAATAATACAAATATTGGTATTGTCATTAACAATAATTAATGCATTTATAAATAATCCGTTGAACAGGCATTTAACTAGAGAATGAAAAGAACAATTCATCATTATAAACTGGATCAATTGATGTATAACTCAATTTAACTTATTATTAATGGTCAATTTCTTAAGAATAACTACCAATGAGTGGAAATCTTCTGAAAACCCATTTACAAACTGTAGCTATTTTAAGTCTTTGACCCAACCATACACATTAACTTTTTTGATTTTATGATATGTAAAAAAATAGCTAAGTAGTCCTAAATTGGATAACATGTATTCATCTCTAATCGCAAGGGAACTCCAGCTCATAGGGCTCTGTCTGCACTCGAGGAAACTCCAGCTCATAGGGCTCAGTCTGCACTCGGGGGAACTCCCGCTCATAGGGCTCAGTCTGCACTCAGGGGAACTCCAGCTCACGGGGTTCAGTCTGCACTCGGGGGAACTCCAGCTCACGGGGCTCAGTCTGCACTCGGGGGAACTCCAGCTCACGGGGTTCAGTCTGCACTCGGGGGAACTCCAGCTCATGGGGCTCAGTCTGCACTCGGGGGAACTCCAGCTCAGGGGGCTCAGTCTGCACTCGGGGGAACTCCAGCTCATGGGACTGGTAAATTGGAAAATGGTATTTGGCTTGGCTCAGCAGGGGTTCTGCAGGCAGGTTACAAATCCTTGCTAACTCAAAATAAACGCACTCATGAGACTCCAAATGCATGCACTTTTCTGACCTGTTGACTGTTGTCAACAGCATGCTTCTATAGCAGCAATGTACATATACATAGGAATTCCACACTATATTATGAATATATTATAATTCATATAATTTATATATACTATAATTTATTTACTGACCTTTAGGAAATGTTTGTTCTCTTAAACAACTATTTCATAATTTTTTGGTAAATTTTATGTCATATGGGGAGTGAAATGTGTGCTTTGTGCTTTACCCATCTGAATAATAGCAAGAAGTTAGTTATAATACCTCCATAATATACTTCCACAAACAGAGACTGGGGGCTAATCCATTTATCATTCACGACCAGGCCCAGGCGATTGGGAAATGAACTCCCGGTAGACTTAACACTTTCTTTAAATTTCCTCGCCAGGTGTTTTGTTCCCAGGCATGGAGGTACTCCACAAACATGGCAGACACAGCTGTGAGTGATTGGGGAGAAATCATGTGCCCATGGAAACAGAATAAATAAATAAATAAATAAATACTGAAAAGGTCCATTTCCTGCACAATTTGCCTGGGAAAAGGCCAAATGGAATTAGAATACAGTGAAACAAAATCAGAAATAAGTCTTCCTTAGCTTTTGGCATTTCAGAGTGTAGGAGCTTTTAAAGCATTTCCAATGTCTCCTGTTGTCCATATGTTGTCTTTAAATTTACAACAGACTTTAAACTAAATTACTGCCAGAGATTTAGGGTAAATGGCACATGGCACAATCTTAATAATCACGTTATCACAGATGGTAAGATAAGCAAGAGCAAAAACGGAAAGCTGCAGATTTGTGTACTCCACACTTTAAAGGCATGGAAAGCTAGCTGGACCTGATTAATAGCAAGCACAAAACAATCAGTTATATAACTTTGAATGTGTGCATAAAGGCCTTTTATTGTTGGTTTCTAGTGCAATAAGGACTTAGATCTAAACTAATTTAACATGGGGTCTAATCCATAAAATCAGGTGAAAACGGAACATATACCGTATATTGCTTGCAATGTGATGCGAAGACTCCCCCTCCTTTGCCATAATTAAAGTAGTTTTGTCGAGGTATTTTGGCTGTGTTGCCACTAGATGTCATGGTTGTTTTGGATTAAATTACTTCTTTTTTTAATTACAGGAACAGTTGCTGAGTTTGACTTATCTGCTGATAACTAGTACTTCACCACTTAACAGTAGTTTATCTGGAATATAT
>JAOYSI010009406.1:0-10925 GCA_025775065.1 Hiodon alosoides | reverse complement strand
TTCGATAGGGTTGAGGTCAGGGCTCTGTACGGGCCAGTCAAGTTCTTCCACACCAAACTCATCCAACCATGCCTTTACAGACCGTGCTTTGTACACTGGGGCACAGTCTGCTGGAACAGAAAAAGGCCTTCCCCAAACTGTTTCCACAAAGTTGGAGGCATAGAATTTTCCAAAATGTCTCGGTAAGCTGAGGCATTAACAGTTCCCTTCAGTGAAACTAAGGGGCCTAGGCCAACCCCAGAAAAACAATCCCATAGCATTATCCCTTCTCCACAAAACTTTACAGTTGGCACAATGCAGTCAGGCAGGAAAGGTGGCATTCGCCAAACCCAGATTTGTCCATCAGACTGCCAGATAGAGAAACGTGATTTGTCACTCCACAGAACACGTTTCCACTGTTTCAGAGTCCATTGGCGGAGTGCTTTACACCACTCCATCCGACGCTTGGCATTGTGCTTGGTGATGTAAGGCTTGCATACAGCTGCTCGACCATGGAAACCCATGCCATGAAGCTTCTGGCGCACAGCTTTTGTGCTGATGTTAATGCCAGAGGAACTCTGCAGTTATTGAGTCAGATCGTTGGCGACTTTTATGCACTATGCGCCTCAGCACTCGGCGACTCCGCTCTGTAACTTTGTGTGATCTGCCACTTTGTGGCCGAGTTGCTGTAGTTCCTAAACGCTTTCAATTTGCAATAATACCACTTACAGTTGATCATGGAATATCTAGGAGTGAAGAAATTTCATGAAACGAACTTGAATTCAGCGAGCCCTTTAGAATGATCCATTCTTTCACAAATGTTCGTAAAGGAAGACTGCATGGCTAGGTGCTTGATTTTATACACCTGTGGCAATGGGACTGAATGAAACACCTGAATTCAATGATTAAGAGGTGTATCCCAATACTTTAGTCCATATAGTGTAGTAATAGCTAACTTAGCTAATAAAGAGAAAGCTATGTTTTAGCTTACCACCATAAAGCGAACCCAAACATGTTATGACAGACTCGTAAATTTACCATGATCCAGGTCTTATTCCACTGTTGATCCATTTCAGTGCAACTGAATACAGGGGGAACAGCAGCCATTCCATGCTGTGAGTATTGGTACGGTGGACAATTGTGGGGGCAGAATCGCCGTAGAATCTAAGCTTATGTATATGTGGCGGGAATTCACCTCAGTTTACATTTACATTAAAACTTTGTGCATGTTCCATTGATCAGTCTCACTTTTATTAGCTTCTATATTTTTATTTTTATTTTTTAAATTACATTATTCAAATGAGTACAATCTGTTCTACCTTGTATGTAAATTTCAGGAAGTTCCCATTTCCTACCACACATATGCAAGAAAAATGCATATATTCATTTCATACTGAGTCTGAGCTTGGAACGGTCAAAGAATCCCATTAATTTCAATAGTATTTTTTGTAGTTAGTACCCTAGTACTCAACCTCAAATATCAAAAATAAATATTTTACAAATGTCACATTTAATAGCTTATAGGAATGATGCCAAATTAATCTTAAATTAAAGATTAGTTTGATCTGGTTGCCACCTTGTCCTCGAAAAAATGTAACACACCAAAGAGTTTACACTGAATTTAGACAATCGTCTCCAAAATCCTTTAACCCACTTTTTTGGCTATGTCAAGGCACAACTTTCTACCACGTTACAAGTGTATTAGTTTTAAGCTAGCTGTTAGCAGAATATTATTAAGAAAAGAGGGAGAGGCTATTTTTCTCGGTGCCACTGGGCCAGTTAGAATACAGCTGGTCAGAAAACACTGAATGTTCCATTCGATTGGTTTGCTATTGCCTCACGCAAGAATTCCAGCGATTCTGGAAGTTTGTCATCTGAGCCCAAAATGGGTACCGTTCTACTGACCACCCTAGTAGTGAGCATTTTGGAAGAGTAAGGCAACTGTGTGTCTGCAGAATGTCTTTCCAGCCACACGGGAGCACTCATGTTGAGTCATTTTGACAGGGTCTGGGTCTGAGTGCTGCAACACAACATGGTACTGGCTAGAGGCTATAAGAACAAGCAGCTGCCATAACTGAAGACAACACACTGGCTAAAATAAATAAGCCTAACATGGGTTTAACCCTACTCTGTCACCGTGTGGCATCTCATTTCCCTTCATCGATCTGTAGCAACTGGCCCTCAGGCTTACTTCAACAGTCAAGCTGTTGCTTTGGTAAACCAATTTCAGAAGATTCACTATTCATGTAAGTCAGTGTAGCTATTGGTATTACAGTCAGAAACTTTGACATGCATTGTAACAATACAATGACTGAAATAGCAATATGGGCCTATTTATAAGTAGCAAAATAGGTAAACATGGCGATAAAGTTAGGTTAAAAGTTAATTCCCTTTTCCAGATTGCTTCCTGGAGTTTTACTCACTTGTGAAATTCTGAGGACATGCGTGACTGCAATTGGTGGCAGCTCCTGCATACAGCGGATACGCAAGCGAGCCATAGGCCTCCTGCTATTAAGAATAACTGCCCAAGTTCAGCCAACTAAGCTAAGTAGCTACGTTAGGTCGCTTGCTATCCAGGCTAGCTAGTTAGCACTGCGGTTTATTGCGCGATTAAAGCAGCAGCTTCAAAGTAACGTAATTTCTGGCGATATACAGATGTAAAAACGTAAAATGTAAAAACTCTGCCATTTAAAGTAATCAGGAAACAATATATTATTCGTAATTATTGGATTCATTGCAGACTGATCGTAAATATTGCCTGTACTTATGTAAATAGACATAAGCCAAATAATGCTAAGCTAAAAAGGTTAATCTCTAAATGCATTGTGAGCAGTTACACAAAATTACGTAAAGTTACCTGGTTCTTCGGAATAGCAGACGGCAGCATAACCTCTTTTTCTTCTGTAGCAGCACCTATGCCCCCTGCATCGCTCCACATTTTCTCAAAGAAACACTCAGATTCTGAAACAAGAATCATTATTTTGTAAATAAATAAACAAATAGCATACTTCAAAAGCTGTATTGATATTTTGCAGAAGGATACTTCAGGATAGGGTACTGGGCTAACTATTGTAAAATAATACAATAGACTTCAAAGCTAAACTATGTAACGTTATTCTGTAAGTCCATGAACGTAAAAGCAAAAATATATCGATTACATGAATTCTCTTGCTTTTATTACCTTCTTCTTCTTGTCCGTCGCACATCTGAAATTGACTGTTTATAGTTGCACATCGTTTTCCTTTATAGCTGGCGGCTCTATAATCTACACGTCCTCGCATAGCCATCTCTTTCTCCATCAAAAACAGTCTTCTTTTCAGCTCTGCGTTCTCGTTCTGATTTCGCGAAGCTTCCAAACGTAACACAGCACAGCCCTCGTCCACTAGTTTTATAATTTCTACCATAGCTGCCTTAGCTAATATGTCCATAATCGAGCCGAGCTGTTTCTGAAATGCAACAGAATTTAACATCTTGGTAACGTTAGAGATTTAACATGACCTGTTTAACAATTTCTTTAGGAGCTGACTTGAACATACACCAAGCTAGCTAAAAGGTGGTTTCTCACAATCTTTATCGTATATTTAAACTCCGTACACAGTTAATTTTAATATCTGAAATCCGAAGCTAGCTCTTAAACTGGCAACGTTAAGAAGTTACGTCCGGTCTCAGCTATATCAAAACCGTCAAAATAAAAGTCTCTTCATAACATTCTGAATTGAAATTCAAACGCCTCAAATTACTCAGCACCACTACTAGTTTCTAAAACAACCGAGTTTAAACAATGGGACTCGTTCTTTTTTTTAATGGGATCAATATCATGCCGAATGTTTTGCGCGATCACAGCAAACGGTTTGCATTCACGTATCACGATCTGCACAAAAACGTACCAATCCACAAATTTAAATCAATATCCACACACAAACAACTTTAACATTTTTTCCATCAATTTAATTATCGAGACATTATCGTTAATCTGTCCTGGCATTGGACACACGCTCGTAAATCAGGACCGTCCGCGTTTCCAGGTGACCGAAACGAACTTGTCAAATTAAGTTCTGTTTTCCATTCAAGAAAAATAATGACTTCTGTTATCCATTTGCTGTATGAAACTGTTTTTTATTTTGGGGGAAAAAATAAGGTTGGACAAAACCTTCATACTTATTACATCAATCTAGCGAACTAAACCTAATGCACTTACCGCACCGAATTCGATACCAATTCATACACAATTTACAATATAGGTAGCTAGCTAGAGATTTATCTTCTGAAAACGTATTTACACTTATTTTACACCACAGCGTCGATATATAAACACCGCTCAGTGCTTTTGGATGCAAATAACTAGCTTTTCTATTCGACGGCTACCAATACTAATGCTGCCTAATGACATTTAAAGTTGTTTTAGTTTAATATATTTTAACGATATATTGAACTTTATCAATAAAATAAACCGGAACTCTCGCGTCACCATCCGTCATCTTATTGAGACGAATTATACTGTGGGAAAACTGTCAGTCAAAGTCTGCTGGCTTCCATTATAGGACGTTATAAAGGTCAAACTCATTAACTCTTTCTAAATTGAGGGGTGCGCGTGAAGAGTACACAGACTAATAGCCGCAAAGTACAGGATTTACCAATGTATACGCCCCAGATTAATAATTGACTGTACGAGGTTAAGATTCATTTTCGGAAAATGCCACAAATAACTGGCGGCTGTGTTGTGTGCATGCATGAGTTGTCGAAAATATTTTTTAAACAAAATGTTCAGATAGTTAAAGAATCAGGAAATGTAGCAGGTAATGTAGAACCAGTCAATGTTGATGTTCCATTGTCCGACCTGTTTAAACAGATTAAATCAACTTCTGAGAATAAAATATAACAATGTGAACATATTTAGTTTAACATAGCTTTTTTGTGTCAAATATTTTCCAGCGAACCTCCCTTCAACCACCGCCACAGTAAAGCTTGCTTTACAATTACACCACCACCGATCTAACCCACCCTCTTACGATTAGCTCAAAATGGATAAAAACCTGCCTCTTTAGATGATTGAAACCTTTACAAAGTTTCTTTGCCAAATTAAACTGAAAGATCAATTGGAAAACAGCTTAATACCAATGAATTGACAAAATTAATTTATTAATTAAAGACTGAATTGAAAAATTTAAACATTAATTAGATTTTGACCCTTACAACGCTCCATATTGGATATATTTATCAAAGCAGTGTAGGAAATCCAGGCCATTCACGATCCATTTTGCATACTAAGTATTGGAACAGCGCACCTGTACTCAAAAACCAGTTCCATACCCCATTTACTATCTCTGGAGCAGGGAAGTGTGATAATGGGAACCCTGTCAATAGAGCGCAGAATCTCCTGCTACACAGACGTGGAACTTTTTTTAAATTATTCAAAACAAATAACAAGTATACATGAATACAAGACAAGTACAAGTAAGTATGATGGATACAGAACAATCACTGAGTTAAAAGACTACACACCAGGAACAATGTGGAAAAAATAAAATAACCATGGTGAAAAGGTACATAACTGACATCAACTAATGTTTTAAATCAATTAAAATGATTAAGATATTTGTAGATTGATTTAAAACAAATCAATCTACAAATACTTATACTTATCTATGAGAGATAGTAAGAGTTTCAAACTACCATCTAAGACCTGCAGTCTCAGCCTGTTAGGCTATGAAAGATATATGAGTGAATATATTATCTGATTTACTAGATTGGAACTATAACCATTTCTTAGTCTCCAGAACAACCCAATTCACCAAAACAACCCTTTTTACCAGAATGACCAGTATGACCAGCACTCCTTGTATCCCAGTTAACTGAACAATATATATATTTTTATATTTCTATATCCCAATCAACGGAACAATATTTTTCCCCAAATCAAACGGTTTGCAAATTCTCTTCTATATCCAAATTTCTAAAATTCCTCTTTTCACCAGCTCTCTCTATTCGAGTCACAAAAATGATGAGTTTTCTCCAGAGCAACCTGTTTGTTTGTGGAATGCTATACTATGGTGACTTAGTGACAGTGATTAATCCAAAGGGCTGGGATGGCTACAGGATGTGAGAATAACTAAGCTATTTTGGTTAAAGAATAAATATGTTTTACAAAGCTCATGTTCATGGCATTTTTATAGTTATGAAGCTATTGTCATCTATACTTTTTGACTTTTCACAACAAATCTTTATTGTTTATTTTCTATTTATTTTTATTTTCTGCCGACTCCCCAGGCACCAGTAGCCTGGTTCACAGTATACATGATAAATTGCTACTGTTTAAAATTCTGTAAAATAGTTGTTGATTTTGTGTCCATGTATTTGTCACTAGGACATATAGACATATATGATTGCATCCCCATTAAAGTTCACTGCTTCTCTGTATATGACCTTTCACCCAGGAAGTCCTAAAAGGTCTTTTGGTACTCTGAATAAAAGTCACTATATAGAAGGTGTGCAGATGAGACAGGCCGACCTCAGACCACAATTGGGGTGTCTGAGCAGACAGAGCTGATGGACTCCACATCCAACTTACTCCCTGGCCCTTTCTTCTGCTGGCCCTCCTGGTTGCCGAAGTCCATCTTGCCATTCTGACCCTGCAAGTGTCTGGGGTTGATAAAGGCCACATGTTGGCCGAGACCAACCCGGGTGCCGGACTGCTCATTGATGGGTGTAGCGCTGAAGGTGGAGGAGTTGAGGCTATCCTCATGCTTACTCTTGGCACACTTATGGTTCCGGCAGCAGAAGCAGCGACAGGGCGTCAGGTACAAATAGATGAGCACCAGGATTGCACTAGCCAGACAGCATGCTAGTGTGGTGTAGGCCGTGTTGAGGGTCTCGCCAGCACCCTGGTGAGTGAAGTTGTGCACCTTCACTGTCACATAGAGGGTCTCATTGAGCACCTCACCCACAGCAAAGCAGGTGTACACCCCCGAGTCCTCAGCCTGCACCGGGCCTATTCGCAGCTCGCCCTCTGGAAAGACCTCCGCTGTGCTGTGGTTCCCGCCGGGGGAAACATTGCCGGGCAGCACCCAGGTCTTCGCCATATCCCGGTGCCGTGTGTCACAGCCAAGCATCAGGGTCTGACCCAAGTAGGCCTCCTGGTTGGGGGCCTCGATTATGCTGCAGTTCATGTGAGTCATTTTCAGGTCAAAGATGACAACAGTCTCCTTCTTTGAGCCCAGGAGGATGCAGGTGTACTCATTTTTGAAGTCGACTGTAGAGCTGAGCTGGCGGAGGTGCCAGTGGGCCAGCAGGTTGTATAGTTCACAGTTACAGACTAAGGGGTTGTCATGGTAGTAGAGCCCGTTTTTGATCCAAGCTGGCAGCCCCTGTAGCTCCTGAACTGGCAGAACCTTGACTTTGTTGGAGGAGACATCCAACAGGCTGAGCCTCTCTAGCCGGGTCTTGTCCTTAACTAATTCCAGCGGAAAACGGGTCACCAGGTTCTGGCTCAGATAGAGCTTTTCCAAGCTGGCGAGACCTGAGAAGGCTGTTCGATCAATATGGGAGATACGGTTGTCGTAGAGCAGAAGCACTTCCAGCCACTCTAGCGGTTCAAAGAGGAATTCGTCCAGGTTTTGCAGGGCATTGGAGGACAGGTCAAGGTAGCGGAGCTGAGTGACATGAACAAAGGCCTCAGAGGATATGAAGTTCAGGCCATTGTGCCTGAGGATCAGGTTCTGAAGCTTTGGGAGATCGATGGAGGTCCACTCTGCACGAAGCCTACTAATGCTGTTGTAACTCAGGTCCAGCACTGCCATGTACAAGGGCAGGCTGCTGGGGATGCTGGTAAGGTTCATCTTGGAGCAACTGATAATGTTGCTGGCACAAACACAGGTCCTATGGCAGTTGAATGTGAAGCAAGTTGTCCATGGCAACAGTAGGGTGACGGAGAGCAGGAGACAGGACCCTCTGGAGAGACAGGAAGGGCCCGGAAAAGGCTCCGCCTCCACGCCAAGCAAAGGCAGGACGGCTACCATTCTTCGCGGAGGAGTATCTATAATCGGCCAGACATCACAAAGCCACATCAAGTTGCAAGTGGGGGAATTTTATTCATTGCAAACGTGAACAGCTACAGGGAAAGTGAACAAAACAAAGTCTAACATTAGAAAGCATTGACAATGATTGACCCCCCCAATGTAGAGTTTCAAACAAGCAGTGTGCATTATCAGCAGCAATTAAACAAAAACCCAAGCAATTACAATTGTGACATAACCACAATTGCCAAAGAACAGGCACATTTTAATAATACTGGCATGCACGTGATATTCTCCTGCAGGAGAGCTTATCCTCAGTGACCAAGCAAGTCCTAAGCTAGCGCTGGATCGAGGAGAGGAAGTGCAGCATTGCACCATTTTGTATATGAAAACATCTCTACGTTGTTTGTCTCGTTAAGTGGCCCTTTAAAGTTGACTTTATGAACAATCGTGTGAATTACATTAAGAATTCTCATTTGACTAACGTATTTTCCAGAAAATGTTAAATGTCAAATGTTACCTTACCTTTACCTTTAGTTGCACCTTACCTTTAGTTGGAACGCGAAGATGTTTTGTATGTTTTTAAACAAAAACAGTCTAATACGCAGCCTGGGTTAAACACGGAGAAAATATAATTACCAAGAGTAATTAAACTAAATTAAATTAAGAAATTAGTTACTAACGATCGCTTAACATTGCGAAAGAATACGATGATGGAAAGGAATAAACACTCCCTTTAAATCCCCTTTGTCCTCTCTACTCCTAACATTAATTCGCCAAGAATATATATTCGCTGATCACCCATTTAAACAGTTCACTGGGTTTTTCCTTTACCCATGTACCTTTTGCCTCTTTCCAATACAAATCGGTCCAAATCCAAATGCGTGATATGAAATCCGGCTAGGGCTCTTTCGTATTTCTTCACCGGAGCATCGTCTGGCAACGTTCGTTTCATCTAGACAAAACCTAAATGATCAAAACTATCCAAACAGCGTTTCTCTTCGAAGACTGAAGGCTGCTTTGCCTGAATGCGGACTGCGAATCAGGCGCCACTGTAAAAACGTAGGTTTTTGTCCAATTGTGATTAAAAGTGTAAACAAAAACTAACATTTCACGGTTTCGTGGTGTAAACTCTTTTCCAAGGACGAGATGCTTGCGTTTCTGAAAATAGCCCCTTGATAAAATTTTAGACCAAAGAATCCGATACCAAAACCAAAAAAGAGATTATACTTCGTGTTTTGTGTTAATTTAATGTTTTGACAGTAGGCTACGCCAGAAAACCGTTTAAAAGTACTAATGTTGCATCGGACTTGCAATAGGTCTATTATTATTATTATTATTATTATTATTATTAATATTATTATTATTATTATTATTATTATTATTAGTATTATCATCATCAACTATTTAACGTATTACGAATATAAACATTACTTTGGTACACTTTTTAGAGTTTTGTTAGGTATCAGGAAAGGAAAATGTCAGGAGACGCTACAGTGTTATGATTTAACTCGATACACAGGCAATATGTATCACTATTGTTCCTATAACCTGGTGTACTCCCTTTAGTTGTACGAAGGAGACCTTTGAGGAGAGCGAATCATTACAGATATAACAATACCACAATAGAAAAAGAAAAAAAAACCCAGCAAATATGTTAACTTTAAAATAGTAATTAAAATAAAAATAATAATTATGTTACCTATGCATACCCTTGGCTGAACATACCAATTGTTTAAACAACTGTGGGTAATTATCACAACCTTCCCTGAAACTTATTATTATTATTTTGCTAAATTAGCCCCATGAACCATCACTAATTGTTAAGTTTCGAGGACAGCTGCATGGCTCTACATGAGCAAAGTGACCTCACTCAAGCTGCGTATATACGCAGGCAAACATGCATCACTCTTGTCCAAAAACCAGGGCACTGTGCATCTACAACATTCAAGTAATGAACGTGGTGAGCAGTGTGCAGTGATGCCCAGAACCTCTTCTTTGCAGACGTCCATGATTAAAGCACCCGGAACTTAAAATGGCCTATCTTCTCGTGGATCTGGTAGGCTATTCAATACTTCAATATTCAAAGGTTCATTTTCACTGGGATCTGGGAGACTACTTTGAACTTGTCAGTGAAAACTAAAGTTGCTGCTTGCTGACTGGCAGGGCCAGCCCTGGGGTCCCTGTGGCCCTAAGAAAGTTAAAGAATAGGGGGAGATCTGTGAATGGACATCTTCTGGAGAAGCTGGAAATTTTTTAATTTCTCAAACAACAACAAAAAACACATAGAATTGATTAATCTCACTTGTCACAGCGGCATTGTGGAAGAATATTCTGGAGGAAATGCTCTGTACCATAGAAATATATCACTATGTTTCCTGAGGTGTTTAAGTGCCCTTATACTTAATGTTGAGTCACCCTGTTCCCAGAGAAAACTTGTTTTTTTAAAGACAACCCGTCCTAGAGGGGAGGGAAGCAAATGGCATCTCTTGCATGCTACAAAATTACATTGGATGCCAGGCTGTTTATCCCCCTCAATTCAGATATCCCCTGATATCACTATGTGGTAGCACCTTGCTGCACCTTATATTGTTCTGTAAACATCCTGGGAAATCCATTTGTCCTGTATGTAAATTGTCGATCCGCCCTTTTTCTCTTGATGTTGGCCTATAAGAAAGCTATGTCTGCCTGTATGCATCAGAGATGCTTTGACACTCTGCTGTAATCATCCCTCCATTCTGGAATGATTTGTATACAGTGGGGAGAACAAGTATTTGATACACTGCCGATTTTGCAGGTTTTCCCACTTACAAAGCATGTAGATGTCTGTAATTTTTATCATAGGTACACTTCAACAGTGAGAGATGGAATCTAAAACAAAAATCCAGAAAATCACATTGTATGATTTTTAAATAATTAATTTGCATTTTATTG
>JAOYSI010009405.1:0-10926 GCA_025775065.1 Hiodon alosoides | reverse complement strand
GGGGGGGGGGGGGGGGGGGGGGGGGGGGGGGGGGGGGTGGTGGGGGTTTGTTGGGAGAGGTCTTGATAGAATGAAAAATAGGAGAAAAGAAAGAAAAAGGGGGCCACATTTAAGCAGTAATCTAAGACATGGATAAATATGAATAAACAAAAAGGGAAATGCGTTGCTAAAATCTCCACACTTTGGGCCTTTGCCTTCCTTTCCAGCCTTCAACATGAGATGTCACGTGTCCTTTCCTTTGGCACCTCATTGGATAGGAGTGACGGCGGAAGGGGATGTTGCGATGTCAGATTTTCTTTTTGTCAGACATTAATGAAAGGGGCGATTAAGCAGCTGGGCCCATCACTGTGGGCCTCCACCAGCCCTGGTCCGGTAATCCTTCTCCAGATTTCGCTGTGCACAGGGAGAGTAGGAGCAAGAGCCCCACCAACTTGAGTATGGCTCTGCCTTCACCACCCGTTGGGCGGGGCGTGACGAGCAAATCCATTACAACGCTCCGCTCTGCTTGTTCACACCGGTGACTTTCCCCCCGGCAGCCCATAAATCTGCCGTAAACCCGCCTCACTGCCGCATATATATATATACAACACTCCTTTGGTACAGGAATGTTTCTTTCGGATTGGCCGGTAGGATGGGCTTGACTGGATGAGGAGGAGGGCTCATCAGTAGATGTTTCCCACCAGGTCCCAACAGTTTGGTCACATTAAATATAGCAAATAAGAAAACGGGGATCAGAGAGTTTTAGATGCACGTAAAAGTTGGCATCGAACAGTGTCATTCAATCATTTGTCTCTCCTCCAGAATGAGTGAGTGCCTCTCTCTCTTGATTTTTAATGTTTTTATTTATTTTATTTTCCGGGGTTTGGTGTTCCAGATTGTCTAACTTCTGGACTAAACAAATAAGTAAGGAGTGAGTGCGAAAACGCCGCAGCTGTCTGCAGAGGTGGAGCGGAGCCGAGGCATGTGGTGGAAATGAGATGAGAGAGAACGTGGGGTGAGGATAATGGATTCCAGCACTGAAGAGACTAGTGGGTTTTCCTTACTGAATGAATTTGTAAATGATGAGGAGAAGAAACGCTCAGTTATGTGGCTGACAATGGACCCGGGGCAGGTGCGCATGGCTGCAACACAGAGCCCGGTGATTAGTGGAGTCAGAGGGACCCATTAATCACCCAGGCCATCGCAATTTCCCCTAAAAGGGTCGGATCCCGACCCTTATTGTTCCTCCTCTGTAAATACTGTGAATCAGGGGTCCTGCCATGAACACTGACACCTTTCACTGCCCCTGTTCTTCCCTTATGAGTTTACAGAGACGGTGCGGCCCTGTCCAGTCAGCTATCTCGTTTATGTCACAGGACTAACAGGCTCATCACAACTTCTGATGATGAGCTGCTGGGGTGAAAGAGATGGGGGCATGGGGGTTCTCTAATGGAGAAGGATGATAACGGCCAGTAAATCGCTCTGGCTGTTTGAGTTTAGCCTGCAGGGGCTGGAGAACATCACAGCAACACGTCTACTTAAACGAGACATTAACTCCAGGGGCAATCGGTCTCAAGTCTGTTTTAGGAATGTTCTCACAGTCTTAACAAAGACAGAGGACTCTAAATTTTATCATCAGTTTTCAGCAACCAGCCAATCAAAAATTAGGAAGAAATTAGAAACCATGCACAGGAGTCTGTGCAGAATGGCCACAATGTAACTTAATGATGATATGTATAAT
This sequence comes from Hiodon alosoides, assembly GCA_025775065.1. Classification (NCBI taxonomy): domain Eukaryota; kingdom Metazoa; phylum Chordata; class Actinopteri; order Hiodontiformes; family Hiodontidae; genus Hiodon; species Hiodon alosoides. The sequence goes on along the minus strand of JAOYSI010009405.1, from coordinate 9,206 downwards.
ATTGGGAGCCCCGTGTTTTTTGTTTTCTGCGCTCTCCCAGCTAACGTAACGTAACATTCCCGTTGCGAATCTGCAACACAGCACCCCCGTTATGAGAAAGTTGCATGTTTAGTTGGGCACACCCTAGTCCCCCAGATCAAAAATTTAGCTGGCATAACTTGGGGTGGAGGGGATAATGAGACTTGATCAGACTATCTATCAGTGCCACAGTAAACTGGTTTTTCCACTGAGACTGTGCAGGAATCGCTCTGGAACCAGTCAGTCAGCCTTCTAATCACTTCTACTGGCCAGGTTTCAGCTTTCATCTCACTGCATAAACATACCAATGAAACGGAGGTTAATCCTGCTAATTGCATTAGCTGGTACTGAAATGAAATGGAGTACAACAACCTATCACTCCAGAATGTCGTTTTTTTTTTTTTAGCTTCCACACGTTACTGTTTGCGAAAGGGGGGGCTGACCAAAATTATTTTGGATTGCCGATTGTAACTGGACCCTCATTTACTCAATAATCAATTTAACTCAATGGGCAAATCATCGGGCCACACAGAGGGTTGACGGTTCAACACATATTCCTCCTTTTTGGGTCGAACATACCTAATGCAGAATTTTTGTTATTGTATTGAATTGTTTTGTATTTTTTAAATGGATGCCAGTAGCTGCATTTTGAGTAGAGTTCTGAAATGAGTGACTGATGGGCAATGTGAGCCAAGCATTTATCTTTCACACTGCAGTGCCTTTTCGCAGTAACATGTCCTCTAAAAAGTGTGAAAGCTGAGAGAAAGAGCCACGGTTTGCTCTTCGGGCCAAACAGGGCACAGTGTGCAGTCATTTAAGCCTCGTCTGACCTCCACGGCCAGTGGAAAACTCAGCCAAATGACAAATAGATCTCTTTTTAATTTTTTTTTTATTTAAACCTGGGATGTTTGAAGCTGTGAGAACCCAGGGGGGGGTTATCGCATGAGGCTGCTTGGGACTGACGATTCGTCCCTCAGCAGTGGTTAATTAGTCTCCATGCGTGTAATCCTTGCTCTAATGACAGTATGGCCCAAAATGATGCTGGCTTCAAGCGCCCCAGGTGTTAAGCTCTTTAGGGCTGAGAAGAACCCCCCCCCCCTCCCAACCTGATCATAGCAAAAAAAAGAAACACGAAGCTGGAAAGATAGATAAGCGGGAAGAAAGAATGGGTCCAATCCGTCGCCATGTAGGGGAGCCAATGAAAGGAAGAGTCCAATCCGTCGCCATGCAGGGGAGCCAATGAAAGGAAGAGTCCAATCAGTCGCCATGCAGGGGAGCCAATGAAAGAAAGGGTCCAATCCGTTGCCATGCAGGGGAGCCAATGAAAGGAAGAGTCCAATCTGTCGCCATGCAGGGGAGCCAATAATAAATGTGATCCCACTTTTTAGATAAAAAAAAAAAAGTTACTTTGTTACTAGTGCAGCACTGTGACTCCCTGAGGGCATTTGCTAAAGCCAAGATAAGATAACAGTGTAAACTGTACAGTCAAAAATGTCAACGGTCCCAAAGCTTTGATGGTTCTGGGTGCCCTGGGAACGTTGTTCTCATTTTATAAGCAACAAAAACAAGCTTTTTAATAAATAATCATGCGGGGACCTGAGAGATTAAACGGCATCTGTTGAATAAAGAGTATTTGAATAAATAAAGTGTCTCCTAAGTTTGCAAACCCAACAAGTTTATATTACTCTTAATAGTTCCCTTTATTTATGTTACTCTTAATATGGCTATTTATGTTACTGTTCATGTTACTTTTTGTGTTACTGGGTTTGTGTCAGACTCAGGTCAGTGTGAAGTATGCAAGTTATCCCTGTGTTTGTGTGGGCTTTCTCCCATTGTCCAAAGACTTGTGAGTTGGCTGTATTAACAACCGCAAAACTGGCCCTGTGTGAGTGTTGTCTGTGTGTCCTAGGCCCGGTGAAAGACACGCTTCCCAACCTGGGTGTTACCTGGGCTGTCTTACTCTTTTAACTACTTTTTGTCTTACTCTTTTAATTACAATTTTTCTTACTCTTTCAATTATTCTGTCTCTTACTCTATGTCTTACTCTTTTAATTGCTCTGTCTTATTCTTTGTCTTACTCTTTGCGAGTACAAGAACAAGCAGAAGGAAGCGGTAACTTTTAATTCAGGTTGCCTCAATTCATACTTTAGAGAAACTCAATTTCGAAAGGTATTAAATCTAAAACTGTAACACAACAAAATATTCAGAACAAACAGGATAAACCAAGTACAAAAAGGAAAGAAACAGCCTCATACTGGAGCAGTTTCCCTCTCTGCTCCCTCAATTGCAACGATTTGCTGCAGGAATCCGTAAACTCCTCTCAGAACTAGATTAGCCTTCCCATTCAGCGCACTTACCACCACATTTTTTCATTCGATTCAATTCCACATTTTTCGATGGAGTACAGAGAGATTTGTTCTTGATGGACCGGGAGACCACTCTAAGCTGGTTTGGCGGAACTATAGATTTTCTGGGTCTCGTCACCTGACAAGAGCATCTGAAGCGCGGGGTAATTGTGTGACATGGGGAACGCAGAAGACCACAGGCACAGGGGGATTTTGGAAGGAGCCGCCCTCCGGTTGTTTCTGAAGGGGCAATTGCCTTTTTTTTCTGAGATGAAAATTAAGAGCTGAGGAAAGAGGGAGATTGTTGGGGGGGGTGGCGGTAGCAGGTGCCTCCAAACTTACCGCTTGCTGGGTCTGACTACAGTTATTTTGTTATTTTTTTGTAAGACTACTAAGGTAAAACATCCTTAGTCCTATAGCCATGGTGTATGTATGAATAGGGTCATGGGCATTGGCATGTTAACCGCATTCAGTGAAGTCAAGTCGTTTGTTATGTCATTTGCAGTGTAGCTCTGGGAAACAAGCTGCCGTGACCCTGGCCAAATGAATTCAGAACTGCTGGGGGGTCCAGGGTCGCAGTCCAGTATTGTTTTCAATGAATTGGCTATTCCCCTAAGCAAGATGGGCGGATCCTTGTGGCTGGCGTTCCCTGCGAATGTAAACCACTCTCAGGGTTTTTGTCTCTGAGGCGTGGCTGCGACAGCGGAAGTTAATGGGAAACGTCTGGCCTCGGGCTCGGGTCGGGCCGCAGCTCAACTCCGCTGCCACTTGTGATTTTATTCCTTGAAATAGAATTTCAATTTCAATTGTCTTCATTATGCCACTATGTCAGCTTTGGTCAAGGAAAAATAGAAGTCAGGAAACTTTTATCTTCCTCGTTTATCATGTAAAAGAAATCAGCATGCACTGATAATATTCTTTTGTCCTTGAGACAGATTTATGAGTCCTTTAGAGTTTGTTTTAGCAATAATTCCCCTGCCCCCGCCACATCCTGAGCTCATCAGAGGAAAGAAGTGCAAATAACCTGTGTGGCAGAGTGAGAAAGCCATGTGACAGAGTTAAAAAAACGTGTTACAGAGTGAGAAAGCCATTTTCACTTTGTGAAAAGGCCATGCAGCACAGTGAAAGGCCAGGTGACCGAGTGAGAAAGTCATGTGACAGAGTAAAAAAGAAATGTGACAGAGTGGGAAAACAATGTGACAGAGTGAGAAAGCCATGTGACAGAGTGAAAAAAACATGTTACGGTGTGAGAAAATCATGTGACAGAGTGAAAGGCCATGTGACAGAGTGAAAAAGCCATGTGAAATTGAGCAAGCCTCTGAGAGCAATCCAAGCCATAATGGAAGGTCATTTCTCGAATGTCAACATCAGCCTGGAAGGCCGCAGTGATCCGTGTGGAAGAAGGATAAAACAGAGGAAACGAAAGAAGGTATAAAGAAATGGAGATTTTTCTGCTCTGTCGTTTTCAAAGCTTGCTGCAGGAGAGAGGGACAACCCTGGGCCTTGGGGGGTCTTGTTGAGATGTTCTGCCTCCTGAAAGACATCTGCTGCGATCGCGGGGTTGTTTAAGGAGCTGCTTGGGAACAGGTCCAGACACTGCCCTCCTCCTTAATGAGAAAAAACAACATGTAAGTCAAACCAGTAAATTAGGTCGATATGAGGGCGTTTCATTGGCAAGGTCACACAGTTTGGTCTGGGCTGCAGATTTTTTAAATGTGAGAACTGCTGGAAGGTGGAGGGGTGAGGACAGTTCTGCTGTCATTGTCAGTACAAAGAGTCCTCAGATGGACTGAGTCACGGAGTCACTGGCTGCTGTCACTGACTCATGGCTCCTGTACTGATTCAGACGGGTGCTGGTGGCGACAATTACGAAGTCGACTTTAATGAGCCCCCACCCCCACCCTACCCCACCCAAAAACCATGCCAGAAGATATATTTAAAATGAGAAACCAGGTGTTTCAGAGCTCAGACAGCCGGGTCCTCCTGTGTTCGTGCTCTGTGACTCTTGTTAAGAAGTGAGTTTTTACAGAGTCTGTAAATGTAATGAGTCTAACAGCAGCTCATGGTTCTGTGTCTCAACACTAGCCCACCGAGGCCCTTATAGACTGTATCTCTCTATCTTACACAGGCACCGACACTGTGCATGGTACCTCTGCCTCTCTCACACACATGAACATAGGTGCTGATATTTGTCATAAGTGCCTAAGGGCCTAACATATTCCAAACCAGCCTCTCACCAACCTACTGCAGACTCACTGTCACTATGACATTGGACTGCTCTGGACAGAGTTGACCTCAGCAGTAGGAGCCACACGCTTACCAACAGTCACCTGCAGTGACCTGACCACATGCGGTTAGCTGACCACTCAATCTGCAAAATAGGTAAAACTTCAGGGGGAGTTAGATGGACCAGAGGAGGGGCTGGGCTTGCACTGTATCTCGCTGTAGGCTGCACGTGTTGTAATATTGGTCTTTAAGTTGCGGTGACATAGTTTTGTGTAAAAAGATTCTGTCCCACCTGCTTAACTATCTGTGGGAGTGGGACGGCCACAAAGGCCTAGGGCCTAGGGGTTTTTCTTTGGCTGTGAAAGGGTGCCGCAGGTGAAGGTGACTCTGAGTCTAATCCAGGAAAAGAGGAAAGGTGTAATAAAGTCAACACAAAGGGATGGGGGTGAGGGGGGGTGATAACAAGCCGTGACACATCGTTAATCACATAACCAGTTTATACAGCCATCTCGTATGACAGGAAATTACGTAACACAGCAAGACAGGCGCGGCGGCGTGCAAACGCATCGCTGCGCTTGGCGTGCGTGTGTTTGTTTGTTTAAACGGTGTAGTTAACGTCACTGGGGCGGAGCTCTCCAGCTATTTTATAAAGAAACTCGGACCTTTAAATACAGCAGCTTTCATGTCTGGACTCAAACCCGACTATCGCAATACAAATCAGACAACAAACTACGGCACTTTACAAAGTTCAGAAGTATAAGAACAACATTCTTCCAGTTATATGCCCCTGGGGTGGTGTTCAATGCCGAATCTAGATTTTTCTTGTATTCCTCGCCAAAGAGCCCTCCACAAGATAAAAAATCAAATATATATCGTACTTGCTACATGATTAATAGAAATGGGGAGTGGGTTACGTGTAAGTTAGAAATTTGATCCAAGCGGAGAAAACTGATACTCGGCCACTCAAGCACAGCAGGGGATTAGTGTGCCTGTAGCACCCAGTCTGATACAAGGCTAAAAGTCTCATTTCTTTCTGCTTTCTCTGCTATTTTGCAGGAGTTTCTTCTGCAAGAAGGCCATGGTTTTAGGGCTTTCCTGCACGGCAAACTGCCCGATAGAGGCAGGGAACGCCTGAGCAGGAGAGGACATATCGGCAAACACCAACTAAAGGAATCGTAAGAGTTAAAATGTAAAAAAATAAATAACGTGGGCTGGGCTCGTAAACGGTGATCCGCGACAGGTTTTCTTTGCGTCAGTCGATGAGAATGCTCAAGTTGAAGTTTGGTCTGAGGAATTTCTGGGGTCCAGGGCTGGGGGTGAGGAGCATTAAGATGGAATCCTCGACATGTTTCTCTCCTCATTTGTCACGCATGGCCAAACACTTTCCGCACCAGGGTCAGCTTTAGCAGTGGATGGCGGCAGGCTGGGTACATCCAAAATTCCCCACACGGTAGGAGTCAGGTTCTCCGTCACCCCAGTGCTCACCCTTCACTGAAGTCATCCGGCATCCACGTGAGGGTGCCTTTGACAAGGGAAATCCCATCTCTGAGATGGACGATCGGGTTGACGTCTTTTGGTATGACAATGTGAGCATTTGACTTTTGTATATTGCAAAACATTATTATCATCATTATTGCTGACTGTAGCAAGCAAGTTTGTTTCTCCCGGAGAGACGTTGTAAACGGAAGAGAACACTGAACTATTAATGTCCTGGACTACTGCTCTAACCTCTCATCTCAATTCCCCTTCTGGTTTTCCTCAGACAGATATATGTTTTATATATCATAGGATGGATCTAGAGCACTGTGTCTGAGACTTTACTCCTTTAATAAAATATGAATTTCTTCTTCTTCATTTTATTTTTCTGACAGGGACTTGATTTTTACTTGAAGCTGACCCGCTGCCCTGAGATGGGGTCAGGGGTGTTGGATCGGGTCACACAGGTAAAAAAAGACCTTCCCGGTTTGTGTCCCCTGGTTCCACATGTGCTCTGAAGTGCCGCTTTGCTAATCCAATCACATCCTCGGCTTGATCTGCCATTCGGCGCAGTGCGGTATGGCGCAGTCTGCGCGTTCCCGTTTCCTGCGCTGTCGAACAAGTCACAATAGGACTGTGTGTGTGTGTGTGTGTGTGTGCGTGTGTGTGTGTACACTTGTGTACACCCGTGACTCAGAGCGCTCACCTCCTCAACTGTTCCCTTGAATGTGTGCAAATAGGAAGGCTTCTTGTCCAATTAGAAAGATGTTTGCGCAGAACAGAAAAGCTTCTCAGCTTTTACTGTGTATATGGAGCTCAGGCATGAGACTTCAGATGAGCCCTATCTGTGACACAGATCTCCAGATATGACTTCATGATTATTTTTTTATTTTTGGACCCAAATTCCATGAATATTTATTAGGGAAAAAAATGTAATGGATAAGGTGCCTCTCGAGAAGAGTCTTCAGTGACTCAACTAATGGTCCACAGCTCAGAGACTTACGAAATCCTCTGTGTATCGTGTCAGGCATTCAGGCCATGCAAAAATCTGCTCCCTTTATTAATGTTTCTTCTGCCAGTCCTCTACTAGCTCCCAGCAGCCCCTGATCAATCCCAGCAGTGACTGTTCTCTCCCAGCAGCCCCTGATCAATCCCAGTAGTGACTGTTCTCTCCTAGCAGCCCCTGATCAATCCCAGTAGTGACTGTTCTCTCCCAGCAGCCCCTGATCAATCCCAACAGTGACTGCTCTCTCCCAGCAGCCCCGGATCAATCCCAGTAGTGACTGTTCTCTCCCAGCAGCCCCTGATCAATCCCAGTAGTGACTGCTCTCTCCCAGCAGCCCCTGATCAATCCCAACAGTGACTCTCTCCTAGCAGCCCCTGATCAATCCCAACAGTCACTGCTCTCTCCCAGCAGCCCCTGATAAATCCCAGTAGTGACTGTTCTCTCCCAGCAGCCCCTGATAAATCCCAGTAGTGACTGCTCTCTCCCAGCAGCCCCTGATAAATCCCAGTAGTGACTGCTCTCTCCCAGCAGCCCCAGCTCTTTCCGAGTGTTGAGTTCCTTCTTGGTATCACCCTGAATGAGACATGTTGTATCACCCTTACCAGAGGCGCTGTTGGTATCCTTCCCTCCGGAGCTAAATAATTAAAATCACTTAGTGTGTCAATGCTCATTATGAAGTCTCTCTACTGGGGCCGGCCTCTTGACCCCGACGCAAACACAATTGCCGTCACTAACGGGCCCGGCAGAGACCCCTTGCCCAGTCGGAAAAATTAATGAAGACCTTGCATGAGACCTCACCTCTTTGTAGGCCGCGTGCCCGTCAAGAAAAGTGGAACCTCAATTGAGCCCCCCTCCTCAGAGGAAGAGGTGGAGAGAGACCCTAGCCGAGAGCCCAGAGAAGTTGCCATGTTTGGTTTGTTTATCTCAGCTCTCCCCGAATGTCTCCCCGAAGCTGTTCAGAGCCGTCCTGCTTCACTGTGAGGCTGAAGCTGAACCCGACCCATCATGACTGGCCCAGAGTCCCCCGGAAGTTGCACTGGTCCAGGACTTGCCGTTGGATCGTTTGTGGGGATACATCCCATACCCGACGCCGGTTAAGCAACCGTCCAGTCCGTTATTCAGACCTGCCCCACAGTTGAGGATACGCCAGCTCTGCTTCTCCCGGGCCTAACGTCGACATTGACCAGTCGTTGTCCCCTGGTGGATGTTCCCAGTCTTCACAGACACCGACAAAGTTGCCTGTTCTTCTCCAACACACTTTTCTTCTCTTCTGTCTCACGGGACCTTGTCCTCCTTAACGCATAATCACCATTATGAGAAGGAAGATGTTCCCCTTTGAATGTCATTGCAGGCTAACTCCATGAGGGGCCAATAATGACAATGAGAATGATGATTCTGATGGTGATGACAATGAGAATGATGATTCTGATGGTGATGACAATGTGAATGATGATTCTGATGGCGATGACAATGATGAGTAGGGGAAGGATTAGGACAATGGTGATGAGTTTAGAAGCTGTCACTCTCTCAAATGTGGACGTCAACCTTCGATCCAGGCACGAGAGACTGCCACATATCATCTACAGCAGCCAGTGCCAGCAGGAGCCAGTGACAGGCAGCATCACTTTCCCATTTAAGGCAGTTTACATGATGGTAAATGGCACCAAGCAGTCTGTGTTTTTCATTGAGCTTAGTGACAGGGCCAAGCGAGGTCTCATCAGACTCCCTGGTGTTTGTGTCTATGTTGTAGAAAATCCACAAAAACCACAGAATTGTTTATTTTTCCATCATCATCGAACACATGCAACATATACGAACATACATACAATACACATGAAACATATGGCCAGACTAACCTGCACACACACACGCACAAACACACGAAAACGTGTATAGACACGCACAGACACACGCACACACACTCACATGTGTACATAGATACCCATGCACAGACACACGCCTGCTTAAACTGCAGTCGGTACAAAATCCGTAAATCACTTCACTCTGTTTTAATTCAGCTCATTGTTGTGAAAGAGATCTGATGCAGGACGATGCCGAATGGATGGAACAGGCAGAGTCTGCTAATAGAGGATGGATGGAACAGGCAGTCTGCTAATAGAGGATGGATGGAACAG
>JAOYSI010009404.1:0-10926 GCA_025775065.1 Hiodon alosoides | reverse complement strand
GACCTCTACATGCTTTGTAAGTGGGAAAACCTGCAAAATCGGCAGTGTATCAAATACTTGTTCTCCCCACTGTAGTATCGCTGTAATGGTCTACATGCAGAAATCTAATTTTATTTAGGACTTAAATACTATACTTAAATAATACTTAAACTTAAATAACACATTTGATGACAGTGATCTTGAAACCTGGGCATTGGGACATAATTAAGTCAAATTGGAATTGGAATGAGACTAGTAATAATTTTTAAGCCGGAATAATCATGGGGGAATTACGGCTGCCTTCCCCACAAAGACGGACTGGACCAAAATACAAAATACAGGAAAGGAGTCTATGGTTATGCTAACCACATATTTTACAAATACTCAAGAATGAAAATAAATAATGACGGGTCTCTGCCTGCGTCAGTATGGGCTTTCTTAAATATTTTATAGGAGAGCCTTTGGAAAATAACTAGTGAAAATAATACTGAGTATGCCCTGCACTGCCACAAAAATGCTGAAAATAGTAGAGAAGGAAGGAAGGCAAGCTGATGGCCTTGCAAATGACGGCTTTCCAACAAGTAGGGAGGAGAGGAGGAAACACAAAACAAAGGGGAGGATACGGTGGAAAAGGAAGAGGCAGAGATCAAGAGACGTAGCGAGGAGGCTATAGACCCACAGAGTCTGTCGCATGTTAACATTGCAAACAGACAGTTCACTGGAAGAATGAATGCTCTCATACCAATCCAAATTTAAACTGTTACAACCCGCTAGCTTTGGGATGGGAAGTTGTATGTTTCGTGTGCTGTGCCATATTTTGTGTGCCGGTAGAACTCCCTCCCAGAGAATTCCAGCCTCCCAGGATGACATCACTCTTGCTCCCGCCTCCCCGGATATCATCACTGATTGACGGCTATATATAAAGAGGAAGAGGAGTAAGAAGGAGGAGAGGAGTTGTTGTAGAGTTAAAGTAGAGGGTGGAGTTGTGGAGAGTTGTGTGCTTTGTATTTGATATTCTGATTGCTGTACTGGTTTTTGACTGTTGCTTGGTTTTTGACTGTGAGTTTGGTTATCCCTACATCGGCCATTTTATACAACTGTATATATATTAGACTTGGTTCACCAGCAGTAGAGGTGTGGCTGCAATTTCTTTTGGGAAAGGGGTTCTTTTGTTTCTGTTTTTGGATTAGGGAGTTAGGGAAGGATACTTGTTTTTCCTTTGTTATTTTCCTTTCAGGTAAACCAGCTACCTAACCAAGAATCCTTTTGTTTGTTATTTTGGCCTTGGCCTACTCTGAAGTTACTTCTGGTGTTTTGGTTCTTGTATAGTTGTATGTAAATAACTGTGTATAACAATATACCATAACTTGTTAACACAAATTTGGTTGTATTGTTATTCCTGACTGCCCTCATTTAAAAGATCAAAATCCACTGAATCGCGAGCTGGATACTCTGTGCGGCTTAACCTAGACTGGGTCGTAACAAAACACTTTTCCCTCTCCACCATCTAATAATATCCCTCTATCCCTGTGGATCAATTGATTCCCTATGTCATGCACGGAGTAAACGATTCCCAGTTCAAAGTCAACCCAGGAGCTACATTGCCTTCTATAATGGTAAACAAGCGAATACCTTTTCTGAGAATCAGAATTCAGTTGTGATGTTAAATTCATTATAAATGCAGTTTAATATTGATATGTTGTATTAAAAACATAGCAATGATGTAAATCATTGCGGCAAGCATCTGTCTGCCAGGCACAGAGATGTCTATCGCAGAACCACCTACCGACACTGGGTGTGAATGAATGGATTCTGGAGAAATCCTAAAAATTTTTTATCTCAGAAGAGTGACAGGGATTGGCTGCATTACACTGATCCAAACAAGTGTTTATCATCCCCAAATTGATGGGCTAGTGATCTGCTAGACACTGCTCAATTTTACTTGATATTGGACTTTACTAAAGGCTACTTGCAGATTCCCCTCTCACCAATAGTTAAAAGAAACTAGCTTTCTCCACTACACCCTCGTATATCTGGATGACATTTAGCTTGGGATCACCATCTGAGGCACTTTCGGGCAGTCCTTTACCCAGGTAAATGGTCAATTTTGATAGACGGACGTACGGCAATTGAAGCGTATCACGTACCCATGTCTAAATAGCTGGTGAGATCATTTCTGGGCATTGCAGGTTCATTCCAAACTTCACGGACCTGCCCCTTGAAAGATCACATCTGAAAGGAAAGTCCAGACTTCGTCCAATGTACGGAGCAGTGCCAGATGGCATTCGTGACTATCACAGCAGCTTTGTGTGGGGATCCGGTACTGACTAACTGATTTCTGATGATTTCTCCAAGTCTTTTGTGTTGCAGAAGTCTGAGCCAGGACTTGACCCAGGAGGTGGCCGGGCTGGAGCACACGGTGATCTAAATCAGCTAAAAGCTTACCCCCAGGGAGGTTCAGTTCAGCATTATCTAACACTATCCTGTTAGGGATTGAACAGGGCCCTGGATTTGTTCTGGGATGGGAGGTATGTGGCATGCATCCGTTTAATTTCTAATTTTTCCAATTTCTATGAATAATGTCGCTTGTCCCAAAGAAACTACTGATGCTAGAGAGAAATTTTAAAGGGCCAAACATGATTGTAAAACCGGCCAGCTCCAGCATGACTGTTATCCTATCATGCTCAAATGTATCTAGAAGTGACACACGTGAGCAAAGGGGCAATCTGTAGACTTACCAATATAGTTAATGTAGGTAACATAGGTTACCAATATATTCTGGTAATAGTGGCTATGTCTTCCAAATGTCTAGAGGTTTCCCCTGCTATGCAAAGCAGATACAAAGACTTGTCTGGTAAAGGGGGTAACTCTGAAATTCAGACTACAAGGCTTAATTGAAGTGATAGGGGAACTAATTTTGTGTCTGTGTCAAGCACTGCAGGTCAAATAAAACTTTCACTACCCTTATCACCCGTGATCATTTGGAGACGCGAAAAAGTCGAAGTGACAGCATCAAAGCAAAACTGGAGTGTCAGGAAACAGAACCGCCATGGACAGATGCTCTCCTGTGGGTAATGATGAGTCCTCACGACATCCTTATGAGTCACCCTAAGCAAACTCCTATGTTGCAGGGCTTTTGACATTAATGGTATGGACATTCATTTAATGGATTACACATTAATTAAATATTGTGTTGTTCTCACAAGTTGACTGAGAACTGTTCAATCACTGGTATAGGCAGCCCAGATCCCTTTCAACCCACCAGAAAGGACCGTGTCAGTTGCTGCCGTCTACCTAAACAGCTGTCAGGTGTTGGAAAAAACGACATGGATCCACTCTACACACTGAAAACGCATGGATCAAGACGCATAATTGGACCCTTAATTGGACCCCACCGTACTACATTATTCCCTACTCTCTTTTCTATCAAAAACTCTTGAACGTGCTGCTGCTAACTAATTCTCTCTCTTTCTCTCCTGGAGCCCAATCAATCTGGCTTCAAAGCTAAACACTCAATGGAAACGGTCCTCCTCTCTGTTAGCGAATCACTTCGCTCTGCAAGAGGCGGGCAACTTCCTACTGTCCTACTCCTTCTAGACCTCTCTGCTGCCTTTGACACTGTCAATCACCAGACACTCATCTCTACTCTGTCCGAGATGGGAGGCTCAGGTACTGCGCTCTGCTGGTTTACATCGTATCTTTCTGGTCGCTCTTACAAGGTTTCCTAGAGAGATGCTGTCTCTGCCACACACTATCTTACTACTGGAGGCCCTTGGGGTTCAGTTCTGGCCCCCTCCTCTTTTCTATATGCATGAAATCTCCTGGCAAAGTAATCTTCTCTCATTCCCTTCTTCACAGATCTGTGTGATTATCCCCTGCATCTCCGCCTGCCTCTGTGATATATCCACTTTGGATATGATCATCACCTCAAGCTCAACGTGGCCAAAACGGATCTGCTGTACCTCCCTGCCAAGCACACTTCTTTCCATGATGTCTGCATCACAGTGGAAGGCACCACAGTGGAAGGCACCACAGTCTCATCACGCCGCACTGACAAGAATCTGGGAGTCACCTTGGACCGCGACCTGTCCTTCTAGGACCACGTTAATTCAGTGACTCGATCCTGCAGATTAATTCTCAGCAACATCAGGAGGATCTGCCCTTTCCTAACCGAACAATCCACACAGCTCCTGGTCCAGGCACTGGTGATATCATTCCTGGACGAATGAAATTCTCTTTTGGCTGGCCTGCCAGGTTCATCGATCAGACCTCTCCAGCTAATTCAGAATGCTGCTGCTCGGGTGGTCTTCAATCAAAGAAAGTTCAGTCAGGCCACCCCTCCCTCCTCATCAAACTCCACTGGCTCCCTGTTGCTGCTCCCTTTGCAGCATTAGTCTTATACCTGCTCTCAGTCATTGTCAATAGAGCAAGATAGCTCAGTTTTGTATTGCACTTGAACCCTAAAACTATAGCACTTTTGTGTGTCGCTCTGGATAAGAGCGTCTGCTAAATGAAAATGTAAATGTAAAAATGGATCCACTAGAAGAAAATGAGGGTTGTTCTGTTGATCTTGTGGGCCCTCCTAGACCTCACAGTGCCTCTGCCGACCAGACAAGTACAAAAAGATGCTGATGTCAGTCCTGTGCCACCAGGACTATCGCAGGCCCGGAGTAGAGTCTCAGAAAAAGCTGGCATAACAAGACCCCTGACCTTGAGAAACAAGGTAACACAAGATATCACAGATATGTCGTTGTCGTTCTTTCTGAGGAAGGGAAATTGGTTTCGAATGCGTTTGGAATTTTGAACTGCCTGCTCAACTGTTTTTGGAATCTGCACTCCAATGCATGCTGCAGTCCTGGAAGAGGGGTTACCCTTAATCCCAGACAGCACAATCTGTTGCATGGCAAGCTAAGAAGGTAATTCCCCTACTAGAACTAGACCCATGGCAGGGTGTGACCTTCCTCTCCAGCCTGTCCTGTAACGGAGCTTGGCCCCAGTTTTCTGTCAAAATAATTGTCAAGCTATCTATAGGACAGAAGAGGGAGGAATGGCAGGAGGTTCAATAGCTGCCAGATAAACGACTTAATTAAGTCCTTCTCTTTGGCACTCACTTTATTAACTCCACATGTATCTCTACTGGATGTTCTATATACTGTCATAGTGAAATCAGCATCTATTTGTATTATGTTTTGTTTGAAGTTTTGTTTTGATAACTGACATCACAGTATTCAACTCGCCACCACCCCAGTTTATAAATGCAATGCTTCTGAGGAGTCTACAAAGCATTGCAAATGTATTCACACCACTGACCAATTATCTCATTACCAAAATTACAAATGGTACATTGAAATGTAGTTCTGTTTGATATTTTATCAACCTGGAGTGAGTCTGTCAAGACAAATACTTACCACCAAAAGACTTAAAGCTGCAGCTAAAGGTGGCTCTACCAAATATTAATATGCAGGCTTTGAATACTTATGCAAGCAACATTTTTCAGTTTTTTTTAAATATTTGTCATATTATTATTTCTCAACATAAAACCAAGGTCACCTTACAATAATTGATTTTGACTTTCAATGTTTAAAAATAAATTTCAATGTACCATTTGTAACTCAATAGTATGAGATAATATGAGGTCAGGGTTCTGAAAACATATTGGTTCAGACATTGGTAAACGCCTGTGGGATACATACCTGACTCATAACGAGACCAAACAAAACTGTCAAAAAAGGGCAAAATGAGAAGAGCTATTAAGAGAATCGCATCAAATGCAGGAAGGTGTTTGGACCGTGTAAACATAATCTTGATGTGAAAACTTGTACCAAAAGTTCAAAAGGCAGGATTGTGGAGGCCAGAAAAATTCATGTTCAGTATGTAAAGATAGTTAAGGGCCTGAACTATGTGAGGCAGGTCAACCTGACACCCTAAATATGTTTACTAGGCAGAGTTCAGAAATCTGAGGGCAAAGAGGTTACCTGGTCCTACACAGATGTTTCCTGTATGCTTCCTGTTATGCAATTCTCAGAGAAATGGGTTGAGAATAAGTTGTTTTTTTGTGTCTATGTAAGCTTGATGTCATTTGTATTAACTCAGAGTTCATTCTCTGCTGATTGAGATGCGCTTTTCCAGCATATGCTTAAATAAACTATTATAGGCCTATGTTCTGGTTGAAGACCTGTGAGTATGTGTACATTTGGAATCTAGAATGTTTTTCAAATCTTTGTCAAGACTTGTATATATTAGGTTTGTGTGGTGTCTTAGGTTGTGGTAAGCGTTTTGTCTTTTGTTTAGGTGTGTATACTGTAAATCGACCCTTTGCACGCTAAACTATAAATAAACAAACATTAATAGTTTTGACATTACAACAAGGATAACATTTTTTTAAAATATATTTCAGTATAATAACGTAATTCTAAAATACTATCAATTAATGCTTTGTGAGCACAAATGCGCATTTATGAAGTAAAAATTAAGGTATGATACATTTACAATTGTCAGTAGGGCCCCGGATTAAAAATATATAAGTCCTATTGAGAAATATGTGCACATAAGCATTTATAAAACCTATGAACACATAAATCATGCACTATAGCTATATTAAATAATCATTAATTCATTCATTTCATTAAAATGTTTATGAATGTATCCTTATTGCGTTTTCAAGGTGAGATTGAGAGAATTACGATTGTTCTGGGGGAAATGAGCACGTATCTAAGGGCTCATTGGTGGCAAGAGCTGAAGTTGACAGCGATTGTGGCCTTTTTATCAGGACTGTTCACATATGTCATTTGTCAAAGGACAGCAGTGCAACATGAAAGTTGGATCCATATTCAATTAAGTGCTTCCATGTCAATCCAATTCAGATATGAAGAAGGGACTTTTTAAGCCTCCCTTACCTTCTTTCAATTTGATTTTCTGCAATTGGTTTATAACGGTAGCCTCCCATTCATTAGATATTATACAAATGATAATGTTTGTGCTTGTTCCTATGGTTAGGTTTGTACATTATATTCAATACATTTTTAAATTTTGCAGCAGGGGCTTGCTTAAAAAAGATTAGGTCAATTAAGTGTTTAGGTCAGAATTATTGGTGAATCCTGCCGTTGGGTAGCCCTGGGTACCAGCTATAATAATAATAAGTTTGGGCTGCCCCCGACTAGTAGTCGTTATTTTAAGCCATTAGGCGTCTAGTCGCACGTTTATGATATTAATTTAATTACTTAAATATAAATTTTGGGGGGGATCAGAAAATGGTTTGAGTTCCAGGGCTGAGAAAGAATGTTATAAGTAACATTGATAACACTTTTCTACTTTACAGAGAAATACTAAACCATAATAATGAGCCTTAAAAATATAAAGTTTACAAGCACACACACGAAGCGAGCCGCAGCAACACCGGCAAAAGCGGAAAAACCAGCAAGGAGACGGTCTGAACATGTCGTTAATTTATTAATATACAAAGTGTAACATCAGTGACATCACACAACTTATGAACTTGTATCACCAACACAATGACTTTGTAATATAAATAAAAAACAGCCTTTAGTAAAGAAACGGATTTTTTTTAAAAACAGAGTTTTTTTTTTCGGGTTTTTATTTCGCGACCAACCGAACAATCAAAACTTGGTCGACCAAGACTTTCCCCATCGACTAACGTTTGGTCAACTATTAGGAGGCAGCTCTATAAAACATCTTCAACAAAAAATCTTTACTTGTGGGCTGGTTCTGGGGGTGTATGTATGTCATGTTCTCACTAAACAATTCTCCAGTTCTCCCACAGAGGTCGCAGTCTCCTGAGTTTTTGCTTAGTTTTTTCTAGTTTTCTGTTCACACACTTTTAATTGATCCCTTGTTGTTCCCCCTTGTTGCCCCTGTAGTCTTTTTTCTAAGCGTTTATCTTCCTGAGAGTTTTTGTTTTTTTACCTGTTTCTCTGATTCTGATTTCTGGATTGCAGGTATTGCTCTGTTTAGCAGTTTTTGTCTATTGGATTTGTGATTCTGGTTACACTGAAAGAAACACAGCACTTAGGCCTACCGATTCTGGTTTTCGTGCATTACAGTGGTAAATTCCTAAGGGTTATTACGCAACAGGGTATAGAGCGTTCTCTTCAGTCCCCTGACTAAACGGTCTTTAAAATTCTACCTTCTACTTTTCATTTTAACATGAACAAAGTTCTTTTTTTTATGCCAAACCTTCCAGTTAGAACCCCCTTTTCATTTTGCCGCAATGTTCAGTGCTGAGCAGTATCCTTCACACATTGTACCATGGCTTCAATGCAGCAAATTGTGCTGCACTAAACACCCGTCCCAATGCATCCCACTACTCCTGGAATCTGGGAGATCTGCTGAGTATTTATTACTATTCATATTATGTACCAAACTAAAATAATTTATGTACATCTACACAATTGATGTAGTTTTGACCAACTAATTTTACTGAACTAATAGTATATTTTTAAAATAAATTTTGAGTCAGTATGATTCATGCTAGAATGCATAAAATAAATGTTGTTATAATGTATTAACGATTTAAAAGAATGAATACATCCATTTTGGTTGGTTATTACATAATTCACCATATTATTTCATTTTCATCATAAAAAAAAGTGCTACTCCCGCATTTTGTAATAAGCACCGCAATATGTAATAATTTATTACAAAATGCAGGGAAATTTATTACACAATGCATTCAAGCTGTGTATTACAAAATTCTACGTCTACACAATTAATAAATACTTAATTAAGCTATCAAAAATTTGTTTCAATACAAAATAGGATTTGCTTTTGATTGAACTAATTAAATTGATTTTAAGGCGCTTACCACATTGATGGTAAAAAATGGTATTTAAGAAAAATTAAGATGGTTAAAAAATATATTGTTAAAATCGCGTATAGACTGTTGTTACCCACAGGACTTTTATATTGACCCAAACAGGAAGTCTTATTGTTGCAGAAAGAATGGACCTGAGCTAAATCCAGTAGCCTACCATCGCTCATTACAATATTTACATATATCTTTTTATTTCTTAAATCTGTTTGGTTACATGATCTAGGACTGTATATTATTGTATCATTCATTATTGTTAGATAAACCTTAAGTAAAAATAAATATGTTTTTTTGGGTGAGGGATATTTAGGGTGTCAGAGCTATCTTTGCAGACTGAACATGATTTTTCGCAACCTCAATAATCCCCAACTTTATTATTATTATTATTATTATTATTATTATATGTTTCTTTTGTGTAGCGACATGCACAATACATGCTCAGTGTTTTGGATAGTCTTTCCCTTTGTTTTCCCCTTCTCTCTTTTGTGTAGACATACATCTTGTGGGTTGGTGATTTAAAGATACATTTCGAGTTTTTCATCTCATAGGACGCTTCTTCATTAAACAAAATCTCCATTGCAACCGTTACACAATTTCCTTTTTCTTCAGTTTAATGTGCACTCTAAAAAATCTTGCAGGCTACAAAGAGTTTGCCCAGTCTGAGAGCAGCAGCAGACCAGGACGAGGGGAGGGTTCATGCCTTTTTATTGCAGTTTTAATACAAATTCAGCAAACACGAGAAAAAGACTAAACTTTCATTACTTTTGACCAAGAGAAAGAAGAACACTCTTTTGGGAAAAAACTATAATAAACCAGCCTCTCAGGTTGAAAACACTAAAATAATAAACTAAACAAATAACTGCAAACCATAAAGCATAGCAGCCTTCAAAAATAGCCCTCTCCAGTTTGAACCGTCTCTCCCTTTTGGCTGGCACTTCTGGCTCTTTTCTCATCTCTAATTGTTGGTACCTTAGTGCAGTTATCATTGGTGGAACCACACTCCGGTGCACAACAAGGTCCTTTAACTTTGGGCTTGCCCCCCCCTACCCATTCTGGGCGTGATTTTGCAACACAGACAGATTTCCATCCATCCATTTTCTAAACCACTTATCCTGGTGAGGGTCAAAGGGACGCCAGAGCCAAACCCAGCAGGCATAGGGCGCAAGGCAGTAATACACCCAGGACAGGATGCCAGGCCATCGCTGGGCAACACACACACACACACACACACACTGAACCTAACACAGACAGGCACCCCAACCCAGGACCCCCGGGGCTGTGAGGCAGCAGCGCTAACCACCACACCACCGTACCGCCCTGCTGCCCTACATATGGATTGTAAACCCTGAGAGTTTGTTCCATTTTTACTTACAATTTACAATTTGTTACGGCAACAGTTTTACTATCACCATGATTCTTTTCATGCATTGTATATACAATTCATTTAAATAATTAAATCACTGCCTTTTGAGGAACTGCGTTCACAAGCACATCCTGATTACTAAAACCTGGCTTGACTTGGATATATTAAACCAGAATTCAACATCATGAAATGGAGATTCATGCCATTCAACTCATGCCAACTAACTTGAATTAATCTCAGATTTGTTTAGCCAGCTTTGTGAAATACCCATAAATGCCTTTATTACACTAAATACATGAAAAAAGCTCAAAACTTGTGTTTCCAATGGCAAGGATCTAATGCCTATATTTCACTGACAACCATCCTTCTAAAATTCCATGAAATGCTAAAGCTTCTCAATCTTTATTTATTGTTGCACAATTTTCCATGAGTTCCAGGTAAGTTAGTCCCTTGCCCCTTCTCAACACAGGTTCTCAGGTGACAATGCTCCAGGAAAGTTTCTTTTGATGAGAAGTCGGCATGGCTTTGTCTCATTGTAGCCAATGGCTTGGTAATTTCCTATGTGGGCTGTGAACAGTCGTTTAGAATACATCCAACTGTGGGGTTCATGTACAAAGAAAATGCCTTGTGTTTTGGGGCTAGAATGAGCTTTATTGCCAAGTATGCTTGCGCAAGGAATTTTTCATGGTGACAGAAGCTCCCGTACACAACCAACAAACAAACAAAACAGCCAAAAAAATAAAATAAATAAATATAT
>JAOYSI010009403.1:0-10926 GCA_025775065.1 Hiodon alosoides | reverse complement strand
GGCCCTCTCTCACATATATATATATATATATATATATATATATATATATATATATATACACACACATATAGTATATTTAGAATACCACAAGATGTTTTTCATAAATCACAGCAAGGGTACCCTAGGTAGGTTTTCACATGTGACTGTGGACAAGAGACTACCCCCACATTGGCATTTCAAAGGGAAAAATGTTCCATTTGTTGGTGGGCACGGTAGCTCCCCTCTTCGCTCTGTGTGTGTGTGGGGGGGGGGCTGAGAAACAGGAAACTCCCGACTTGATGGAGAGAGAACAAAAGTGAAAAAGAGAGGGAGGAAGGTCAGATACCGGCTAAGTGTGGGGTTATCGGCTGTCTGTTTCAGGACTGATGGGTACCATCTGACAGCTCTAGACCTTAGATCATTTTTATTTATTTTTTATTGGTTCTCAGAGCTGGACCAGAGCAGTTATTTCAATCTCTGGTGCACTCGAATGATCTTGTATGGTCTGCGATAATGATATTTGCAGCAAAATGCATGCCAACTGGTGCACCAATCACATCATTCAGTTCAGCTGTGGGAATCAAGGACTGAAGACGTTATTGGTCAGATATCATGATGCAACAATAGAATGTGGAGTTTTTCTAGTGTCATGTGGCAAAGCTGAAGGTCTCGGTTTGTACACAGGGCTCCTTTTCTCTTGTTACTGTTGCTTTGACAACGACCTGCTGAGATCCGGCTATGCACGCAAGCTCCCTTAACCACCTAACCCACCAGGATGTAACGTACTAATTCACCCACAGAAAAAAGCTGTTCAATTTTTACAGCGTTAAATAAAAAGGAAAGGACAATAGTACTTCCCTTTCATCTCATCACATTTCATTCATTTGCTTCTCTCCCACAATTTTGATACCATGCCTTGGTGATTGGTGATCCATGTGACTCACCTTGCCATGAGTGTCCTGTGACTAACGAGTCACCTTTCCCCATCGAGGGCCCTGACCTGCATTCTTCATCCCTCTACCACCAGATGGCAGAAGATGGGTGGGGGATTTTGGCACGGGAAGTTTGGCGAGCCCCTCCTCCCCACCGACTACTGAGAAAAGGGGAACTGGCCCCCGCGAGGGATGAAGAGCACCTGGGAGAGGTGAAAGTTCAACCGTCAAACAGGAAGTCACTAATCTGGGTGCTTTCCAGGGTATTAACCTGACCTGTGCCCAGCCTAACCCTTATTTCAGAGAGGTTTGCAGAAAGTACTGGGGCAGTGTAGAATCCTGGACCTTCATCATGGATTCCATTTTTGTTCCCCAGACTTTTTTCCGAGAGACTGTATATGATAGCATAAGTAGAAGCAGGGTATTTTCATGTTTACATTTTTGAAACTGATAAATATGTCAACTGAGACATTCCTCCACTCTTTTGACTCCACATTCAGCAAGTCAAAGACAGAGAGTATTGAACGCATCCTACATCCCCTTTCACAACATCTAAAGGCGCTGGTATTCCCCAGATTTATTCCCAAAGGATAAGTTAAATAATGGAGGACTAAACATGCTAAATAATGACTCATCCCACCCATATATGAGTCAGTGGTCCCATGTAGCAGATTGTTTGGTGGGGAAATTCTCACAAAAAGACTGAATGGTAGACATCAAAGAATC
Source organism: Hiodon alosoides (assembly GCA_025775065.1). NCBI lineage: Eukaryota > Metazoa > Chordata > Actinopteri > Hiodontiformes > Hiodontidae > Hiodon > Hiodon alosoides. Next base: position 9,289 of record JAOYSI010009403.1, on the reverse strand, counting down.
TTGATCCACAGTGGACTTTTTCATTCACAGAAATTCAGAAAAAAAAAGTGACTATTCATTGCCTGCTAATCAAAGCCGCAACGTAAATATGTGAGTACAGTCATATTCCCAACGTCACCATGCCCCTCATGCTGGAGTGATTCATGTGATTTAACAGGTGAATTCTGTTTGGAATTTCCATGATAATTATGAACTATTGTATTGTATTTGTATTTTATCCCCAATTTCTTTAACCCTACTGTAGAGAATTGAAAGTACTGCCTAAAGGTCATAAGATGCAATGGTTATCTATAAACATGTTGTTATAAGCAGTATGTAGGGAAGTTTTAAGCAAGTAAATAATACATTATTTTGTATTATTATTATTCTTTTTTACATTAAAAATAGCCATTGTGGTGGTGGAATAAGGTAATTTGGAAGGGTTATAGGGGTTATATATACGCAGTGTAGGAGAAACAGTAAAGTTTTCACCATTTATACAAATGTAAGCTCCCTTGCAACGTTATTTCTCTTACATTTCATGACAAGAACACAAAATTCTGACACAGGTGTTCCTTCATTAGATTAATGTCCAGCACCTCTTCTGGTTATAGTCTGCACCTAATGGTACACTGGACTTGTTTCCAAGTCACTGAGAGAAACAAGGCTATCATTTAAATTTAAATAAGATCTACCTCTAGAGCTAAGTAAAAAGATAACCAGTCAAGTTATGGACAACGTGGGGATCTTGAGTGTTTATGCATATATCTTATTTGCTTAATATTCATATAATATTCAGAGGTGTTTAATTGGGAAAAAGGTTGCAGAGCTGGAATCAAAATCCCTGAGAGAATTGCAGCACTTCCTTCAGGCATTTGGGCCTGCTTCGCAATCTTCCCGGAACACGTCGTCTAATAAAGCATTGGGGCCAGAAATAATATCTCAATGAGAAATAAGTGCTGGCATGAACAGTATAAAATAATATACTTCATTACCACTAATAAGTTAGGTGGAATGTATGAAGACAACACAGATAGCAACATAACGCCAGTAACAAGGGAAATATATATCATACATATCATACTGGCATACGACTTTACATAGAAAATATATTATGAGGCGATACGATTAACAGATGTAACGTTTTCACCCAGACAAACTGAGGTTTAAAGAAACTTCACATCTACTTCTCCGCCAGGGTAACTGAACTCCTTACAAGTGACTCCGGTAGTGATCTATTACTACTTCCGTGCGGATGCAATTTTGCTCATGTTGTGTCTCATCTGGTTGTACTCGGCATAGCTAGCGATATTTCTTTTTTTGTACTCGGTTTATTGTAAATTTACCTACATTATGTCTCGGGGATCCAGCGCGGGATTCGATCGACATATTACAATCTTCTCTCCGGAGGGTAGACTCTACCAAGTAGGTTAGTATGACTCGTAAAACGTTAAGTAGTGAACAAAAGTGAGCTAACTGCTCAGTCATTGCTCCCATCGCCAGCGAATTAAATCGCTAATGTTGTTTTTTTTATATTTGAATTGGCTTAAAATGTTGAATATGGTGGTAAAAACCAGTAATTTAGTTATTGCTGTTAGCATTACTAATTTTGTTTACGTTATTCATGCGAATTCAAGAGACTGTTGACTGTGAAGGCCTAAATATTATTATTCGCAATGGAAACCGAAAGAGTACGGGAACGACAAGCAAAAATGTTGTATTGCATGTATGGTAACTACTGCATATGTATAGATGGCGAGCTGTTAATCTGCATTGTGTAAAAAAAGTTAATCGCGTTTATTTGTAACAATGTTCCATACTCATTTGTATAGGCAATTAGCCTACAATGTAGCTAGTTTTGATAGCCACCTCGTAATATTTACAGTGTTGCATTAATATAGTTGTCTTGCAATAACCATAACAAACTATAGGTGCTAAGATTTCATTTTTTAAAGTAGCCTGAGGAAACGGAAAACAATGCCGTGCCAGGCTTGAGTAGAATACATCGAAAGGGCGAAAGATGACAGTTCAGAAAGGCCAATTTCATGATATTCGTGGGTCAATTAATTGTGTAGATATAGATAACGATATAACGGTCGAATGCGTGAATTCTCTTTAGAATATGCCTTCAAGGCAATAAACCAGGGAGGCCTCACCTCGGTAGCGGTTCGAGGCAAAGACTGTGCAGTTGTTGTCACACAGAAAAAAGTACCGGTAAGTGCTAACGGCTCTATCTCTTTATATATTATATATGTTTTTATACCTCATCTCGAGGTTCAACGATGTTTTAATTATATACGTTTTTTCCCTCCTTCTGACAGGATAAATTATTGGATTCCTCAACAGTCACTCATTTGTTCAGAATAACCGAAAACATTGGCTGTGTGATGTCTGGGATGACAGGTACGAGACCATTTGAATCTGTGCGATCTTTAGCAGATTAGGCTTCATTGCCCAGTTTGAGTTTTCGCTTGTGTTCTCCGCCCGTCCCCAGCTGACAGCAGGTCCCAGGTCCAGAGAGCTCGCTACGAAGCCGCCAATTGGCAGTACAAGTACGGCTATGAGATCCCCGTGGACATGCTGTGTAAGAGGATTGCTGACATTTCTCAGGTGTACACGCAGAACGCAGAGATGAGGCCGCTGGGATGCTGTGAGTACCCGTTAACCTCCTATAATTTAATAATAATGCAGAGATGTAATGTGCTTATTTAATTATTACTCATTTTACTGTTTAATTTTACTACTGGTAGAAACGAGGAATATCTTTGCACATTGGATGCAAGGCACACAGGTCTTACAGCTTGTTTAGAAGACCTCTCTCTTCAGAATGTTGTATGCAGTTGGCTTTTTAAGGGATTCTGCCTCCCTAAATGGTATTTTTCTGTCCACTAGGCATGATTGTAATTGGTGTAGACGAGGAGTTTGGGCCTCAGGTGTACAAGTGTGATCCAGCTGGCTACTACTGTGGCTTCAAGGCCACTGCGGCTGGAGTAAAACAGACCGAGGCCACTAGTTTTCTGGAGAAGAAGGTGAAGAAGAAGCTCGACTGGACCTTTGAACAAACTGTGGAGGTGAGGTGGCTGCTGGGTAGGCAAAGCATTCTGCAGAAATTCAGGAGCAATCGAACAGTGTTGTCCATTGATTGGGGGATACTGAGGCCTAAATCAGTCCCGTCAAGGTACTGTTCCCCCATATTAAGATGGCTGGAGTAGAGTCGAAAACTGGTTAGTTTTGGCCATGTGTTCTTCCACATGTGGCTTGGATCTAAATTGTGTGCTTTGACTGTTATCACGACCCTGCGTTACCTCACACGAGAGGTAATCAGGGGCTTTGCATGTCATGACTGCATGGTGTTTAAACCTTTGTCCTATGGGCTCATGTTTGGGGGAGGGTTTAAAAAAATAAAGGAAGTATTTATTTTTATACACCATGCTCATGTCATAACCTTGTAAAAAAATGTTTTAGTCCGTCCCAACATTTCGCAGGAAATCTGTCAACAAGGAAACACTGACAAGCATTAATGAATTTTTTCCTGTCCAACAGACGGCGATAACCTGCCTGTCTACAGTGCTATCTATTGACTTCAAGCCCTCAGAACTTGAGATTGGAGTCATCACAACAGAGAACCCCAAGTTCAGGTACATTATGGGACCAGTGGGAATCTGGCCTTAACAGGCATGAGTTGTAGGGTCCTGTGTAATGGACGGAAGTATGAAGCAGCAGCGTATGGTATTTTTAACACTGACACATCACTTGGTTAGCCCAATGCTACAAAGTCTGTGTTACCTGTTAGTCGTAAGCAACACTAATCGATACGTAATTCTTTCTCTGTGATTCATTGGGGAGATACGAGCACTGTTTTGCGGGTTACTCCGTTTAAACGTATGAAGAATTTTGTGTCTGTTCCACTGATTTGTTGTAACAAATAAAATGCCACAGTGTTGCTGTCCTACTATAGTTCTAACACTCTGTTAACTGTCTCTGTCTGCCCCCTCCCAGGATCCTGTCAGAGTCGGAGATCGATACTCATCTGGTGTCACTAGCAGAGAGAGACTGAACTCCGTCACACTAGAAGAGAGGCACGAGAAAGCCTGCAGTCTCGCATATAAAGCAGTTAGGAATGAAGGTTGTCTTGTTTGCTGTACATTTACTCTGTTCCATTAAAGGTAACATTTTGGAAAAAAAAAAAAGTTATTTGTATTTTTTTTCCTGGTGCCTGTGACCCACGTGGGGCGTGTGGGATTGTACCACAATATTACACCTCAAGAGCGGAAAGGGTGGGTTTTTTTTCCCTCTGCTAGTGGGGAGCTCCTAGCTGACTGGACAGTTTTTGCACTTCGGTTTTCCCGGAGCCCCTAACCAGGCAGTATTCCCTCATTCTCTTCACAAGCGCCAGCTTTTGTTGATTGCAGTTAATGCTCTATCCAATCCCTGCTCTTTCAGGGAAATCACCCTGAAATATTTCATTTCTTTTGTTGCTGACCTTTTTTTTCCCTCTAGCCCTGTGAGGCTCATTTAAAAAAAAAGGGAAATTCTCACAGATGAGTTTATTATAGCAGCAAAGACTCTTTCCTTCCTGTTTGGTCACATGACATGCTTAGCAGAGCAATAGGATTCTATGTCGCAGCGAAGGCCGGGTGGAGTTTTTTGTTCGTCATTCATTAATGTTTGCTTTTTTTGTTCATGGTGAAGTACAGAACAAGTTCAGAATGCAAAGTCGTAGACAAGAGTGTATAATTGTTAATATAACACTGTCCGGCATGAGTAAACCAGTTTTGGTTAGTTGTTTATCTTTTAATTCCATTTCAGTCTTGAACAGCTAACGTGGCCTTGAAGCTAGTCGGACTCCCCTCCTCTCCCTCACATGCGCTTTCTGCTCCAAATTGAAGCGGATCGCGGCTATGACTCAGTTATTTGCATCAGTCCCGGATCAGGAATTTACCACGCACAGCGACTGGGGGACAGCCACGGGACAGGTGACGCACTTTCCCCTCTGGCCCGCCGCCATCAAAGGCGCGCTGAGCCAAAACGGAATCTCGGGAGCCCGTGTTTGAAAATGCACGACAACAAACACGCGGCCTGCCTCTCTGCGTTCGCGCCGCGACAGGAAAACCCCTTTTCTCTACAAAAACCCACTCGTTGAGGCTCTCAGAACATTTACCCGCCATCCCCGTAGATGGGGTACGTGCCTCACTTGGACACAAAAGGAAGTGCCAGCATAGTGCTGCTTTCCAACGCACTGCATGTAGTGATCCACAGACAGGCCTGTCGACTTTTTAGCTTTGTGGGTTTCTTGATAGCACAAACGCATAGTATGGTATTACACTTATGCTACACAAACCTATAAGTGCAAAGTGCACTTGCGTAGTAATGCTTTTTGGTTCTTTGATGAGAGTTTCACCCACAGGGGCATGGTCTTGTGTTGAGCTGTCAGTGCAGTGGACCATCATCTGGCCAAGGGGTTCATTTTGTTTTACATTAGAACAATGATGTTAATTAACTATTTTAATTTTTTTGTGGTTTATTAGTTATGTTTAAAAAGTTGAGATTGATTGCCAGGTATTATGTGCAAGGGATTGTTTACGAGGTTTCATGCAAAACTTTTGAACACGTTAGCCTAAATCTATGTGGTCGGGGAAACTTGGGGTTATTCACAGATTACATGAGAGCATCTGTAACTCAAAACCACTTCCTTACCCCTGGACCAAGGGCTGTCTTCCAACCTGCAGGAATTCCTCTCGAAGTTTGAGGGCAAATAGTTTGTTTCAAAAGAATAAGGCTGATTGGGGAAGTCCCAGTTGGCTTACTGAATTATCTGTTCACGTGACACTGTTAACCAGAGCCAGATAAATCCGGTCCAGGAGGTATTGTGTAGGGAGATTCTTCATTGATTTTCAGTCACATTATGTGACATCCAACTACCAGCTGGAGCATAACCAGCACACCTTTTGGTACTCAAATGTAAACACCAACCCGTTATTAATCAGGAATCCTCAATTATTTACACATAATTCATCTAAATGGGCAATTTAGCTTTACCAATATTTCTATTTTAGCATAGTTGTTTCAATGTTTCCAACTGTATGTATTTGCATATGTCTGCATTTCACAATCCTGTAGTATGTAGGAATCTTTTTTTTTTTTTTTACTTTGATGATACATGGTAGGGAATTTGTTAGCTTCCAGTTAAAGTCAGCCTTCCTGCCTTCAAAGCAAAACCGTGCCCGCCCCCAGCCGGGAATTTCCTATTCATGACTTATAAAGTTATGACGCGTGATGTATGGTGGGAATGATTTTGACTTCTAGAACTTGTGATCTTTGCAGTGTCCTCCATTTTCAAATGCTTCCGAAACTTACAATTACCTGAATTGACCTACCTCCATCTTCAACAGTTTCGCTTTTTGCTCAAAATTACCTCAAATCGACCAAGACAGGCAAAACTCAGGCATGAATTCGGAAGGGTTTATTTTTAATTTAAACTGTACAATATAGAAACAATTCACTATACACATTGAATCTATATATAACGTTTACAAAAATAAGTCTCTCTATATACAGTCATTTACATCATCATTTTGTATACTTTTAAAGTGTTGGTTCCTTTTGGAACTTCAGGAAGTGTTCCTCAGGAAGTGCATGCGTCTGGTCGCCTTCGCGGATTCCCACTGTCCATCATGCATCCAAAGCTTTCTCCAGCCTCGTCTTCACCGCCTGGGTCTCCTGCCACTGGTCGACCACAGTGTCGGGCTGGCACCAAGGGACTGACGTCTACCTGGGTGGGGCTGAAGCCACTCTTTTCTCTACCACCGAGTTTGGGGCGGAGGGGTGACCTACTTCTGTCCAATCACATATATGTCATCGTACATCTGGGGAGGAGAGCAGGGAAGAGTTGTGTAAGGACGGGTAAATGCAGATATTCATTTCATTAACGGGCAATGCAGAAACCGACTCCCAGTCCATCAGAAAGGCAAAACACACCTCCTCATCCTCGGACATGGACTCCTCCTCCTCCTCACTCTCCTCCAGGTCACTCTCCGGCAGCTCCCGGAGGTCCTGCGCCGTCAGAGCGTGGAGCTGCTGCTCGATCTCGCCGTTCTGCCGCCCGTAGGTCAGGTGGTACGCGGTGTAGCCGCCGTACGTTAGGCAGTTGACGTTGGCGCCCTTGGCGACGAGGAGACGCACCAGCTCAAGGTTCTGGAGGTCCACAGCGAGGTGGAGGGCCGTGCGACCATTGCATTGCTCCTGAGAGGACAACACAGGGGCACCTATTAACTCTCGTCGGTAGGCGACCACGGGCTTTGCTCTCCTCAGCTCTTTTTGACAGACGTTCTGCCCAGAGAATTCATTAGACTGGAGATGCCTACCTGTGCATTGACGTCTGCCCCGAGTTGAATGAGGTTCTCCACCAAAGACAGGAAGCCCTGAATGGAAGCAATGTGTAGGCAGTTGTGTCCTGCAAGAGAAGGGGGGAAGAAGGCTGGTTTAGGGACAGGCGTTCAGGGACAACGGAAAGACTTGCGGCGAGAGGCGGGAGGTTAAGAAAGATCAAACCTACCGCTGTAGTTGGGGGTGGCGAGGATGGCGGACAAGTGCTGACAGTAGCACTGTGTTAGCACGCTGAAGCAGGCCAGGGAGCCCTTCCTGCAGGCAATGTGAAGGGCGGTGTTCCCATTGTCGTCCGCCAGCCGAGGATCACAGCCAGCCTTAAGGAGTGACTCCACCAGATACGGCTGCTCCGTGATCACAGCCAGGTGTAAGGCAGTCTGCGTGACAAACATGGCAAACTGGTAAGCTAAGCACGTAACCATTTTTAGAACATTTGTAAACTAATTGAAAAATTTGCTTCCAGGCAAAAAATTAAATAATAATTACATTTAACTCGTACTCTTTATTACCTGTCTCTGGTTGTTCTGGATATTCAGGAATGGGTCGTTACGAGACTGCCCAATCATGCCGATCGCATGCCTTACTTCTTCATGAATGATGGCAAGATGTAGAAAACTGAGAAAGAGAGAGAGAGAAAAAAAAATTCGAGATAAGAACACCGGCGGAAGACGTGATTTTAAAATGACAAAGAGTGAGCAATCGTGTGTTTTTTTTTTTTTTGGTCTCGGTTATTTCCACCTGCGGTGGCATTGATACATCTGAAGCATTATCAGTTACTAGGAATCCAGGCACTACGCCAGGGACTTTCCAGCGCTCGTACTCTGTAGCCCCGCCCAGATCTGTCTTGTGCCGGATCACACACCATTAGTTGCAGGACCTTTGGTGCAAGTAGGGTCTACTTTTTCGGCCGACTTGTTTTTTTATTTTATATTAAGTAAATCGATGCATTTGTGTTTTGTTTTAGTATTGAACGCATAGAAAATATTTGTTTGGAACCGAGCGTTCTGTCCTGTAAATATCGCTTTTACCTAGCAACTTCATATATAGTAGCTTATATAGTTACACTGGATACCATCAAGGCATGGCATTCTAAAAGGGGTCACTCCCCCATTGTTGCAGGACGCAACTGCATAAATTCCGAGTATGATAAATACTACAGGCGTCATTAACCGGCTGCTATTTAGCTACTAACTAACGAATTGGCTAGCAAATTCATCTTGTTGATTAAACCAATTATTTTAGTGGATAGGTGTAACGGGTGACCGTAAATAAAGTCTATATAAAACTTACGTGTCTCCATCCTCAGTCGTCTGTTTTTTCCATAGTTCATCATTAAGCGCTGGCTCTTCGTGACCGATAACCAATTCACCCAAATCCGATATAATGTTGTTATATTCGTCCTCTTTCAAAGAATCCAAACCGCTGTCTAAGCGTTCCTCGTGGTTGGGTAAAACTTTCCCCGACTCCAGGTAATCAATGGCATAATCCATTTGGTTGCTGTTACTAACTCGATAGCCATCCATTTTGATTTTGCAGACAGTTAGCACACGACGAGAGCTTCTCAGAAAAAGTAAGGAACGAAGTGCGTGCTGTTGGTTAAATATAAAAAAGGAGGGAGGAGTCTTGAATTAGGGGCTTTCCATCAATGAGTATGGGAACACATCGCGGGTTTTTATGTTAAAAATTCCCCTCGAATTTAGTCCATACTGTAAGAATGAAAGTCTGTAGTTTCCTATTCAAGACTCAAATATGCCAATATTTCCATGGTTTCGTTGAATGTTGAATGTAAAGCCAAGATGAATTTCTGAGAGTATGTTCGGTGAGGAAGTATTTGAACTGATCGGCAGTTATGATCAGGAACGTTTTCTCTTTTTTGGTAAATTCATTTGATTAAGTGAACTCTATTAACAACAACAACTATGAG